>WAAG01007101.1:0-21197 GCA_013390105.1 Tichodroma muraria | reverse complement strand
AAGCACAAGGAGATACTGGCTAGTTTAGCAGGATAGGAAAACAGACTCCAGATCCTTTCATCTCCGTGTCACCAGGTCCAGCCCAGTCTAGATTGATAATTGCAAAAATGCCATTTGACAGCTTTTTGGCAGGCTGGACAAAATGAACTGGGCAAGGGAAGGATGGAAGAATCTCAGCCCAAGTCCCACTGGGACAAGTATCAACACTACAAATGGCACTGCTTGCCAGGTCAGAAAAGAGGCCATTGCATTCCTCAGGCACATTACTTCCAGGAGGGCAGTCAAGACCCTGTTAAAGAAACCTGCCCTGTCCTGTTTGTACCTTTTAGACTCCAAAATTAACTGAGTGCCTTCCATCATAAAAAATACCCACTTTAAAGAGCAGAGGTGAGAAAGTGGGTATCAGTCAGGCAGGGAGTGGTATTTGCAGGCACCTTCCCAAAAGTAGCTGCTTTAGGAATGTGCTTCAGGAAAGAAATGGGAATCTGGGAATTACTGTTAGTAACAATCCGTTGTGACTCCATGTTACTAAAATACATCTGCACTCCCACACTGTATCCATCCCTGGTTTGTTTGCTGCAGGAAGCATAGCTCCTGCTATGCTATTTGGAAAGAAATTCTGTGGAAAGAGTGGCTGACTCTCAAAGTTACAGTATCTCAGACACCCTTGAGTCTTTGCTATAACACTTGGGCACTGTCTTGTCCTTAACATATTTTTCATTATGATACCCTGATGCCTCTTTAGATGGCCTTGTAAATGCTGCAGTCAGCATGGATCTTACTGCACTTGCACATGCACCTCATATGAACAAGTCTGGATTTTTTAAGCAACTGTGTTTGGCATGTCATAAAATTGTAGAAAGTTAAGTGCTGCAAAATTATGGAACTAAAACCGAGGGCCTGAATTTGCAGCAAAGCTACCCTGAACTTTATCTCTTGTGATAAAGAGATAAACCACTTGCTGACATTCACAAGGAAGGTTAACAGAGAGACAATTCGGCTGATCTTTGTCCATGGTTCCTTATGGGATGCATATCTGATAAATTATATGTGCTACATGGAATAGATAGCCATGGGTTTTTCTATATGGTGCAAGACTTATGAAGTTTCTTGGTACTGCAGAAGTCCAAAGACAAGCAATGAGGACTCACTGTTTTCCTGCATCTGTAGTGGTTTGAATCCTGGATGAAATGGGTTTACTCCTTGTAACTCCCTGTCCTGGCTGAAGGATGAAAAAATTCATAGGTTAAAGTTTTGAAGCTGAGGCACAGCAGCATGACCAAAGTGTTGTGTAACCACTGCCATGACAAGATGAGCAGAAGGAAGGGCCCAGCCACATTCCTTGAGAGGAGAACAGGAGCACCTAGATGGCCACAGCTCCTCCACAGCCACATTTATGTGTAGATGTACAACCCCAACCCAGCCCAAACTACAGTTAGACCTTTTTACTGGATGAAGACTCAAAGCATGGAGGAAGGGATACCCAGATTCAAAAGCTATTTAGATGCCTAATTATGCAGATAGATGCCAACTAGTATTTTCAGAAAACACTGTTCAGCAGCTAAGAGATCAGTAAAAACCTGCCTTAAATCAGCCTACAGCTAAGCAGAAAATCACAGGGGTCAAAGACAGAGAGGTCACCATAGGAACAGCAAGTTGCTGAGTGTCAGCTGCTCTGCAGGAAGCACCTTGGTGCATACTCCTCTCCTTTGGTGAAGATGAAGAAGTGTGAGGCTACTGAGGCTTCTGTTGTCTGTCAGCAGAAAGGAGTGAACTGTCTCAGGTTTAGTGTGGCATGAAGGTATGTAAATGGATATGGTGCTGCTAGTCTCTTGATACAGAGGCGACTTACAAGGCAGAGTATTACAGTTCCTAGAAAGAAATCCAACAAACTCAGAAAATAAAACTTTCTGACCTACTTTCACCTCCACTAACCTAGTCCTTCCTTCAAAGCTTAAGTAGATACATTCACTTGTTGCTAGGCTCTCAGCAGCAGGATTTGAAGTCCAGGGATTCCAGTTATGCTTAGCAAAGGAGCATGTAGTGGTGCCCGGAATACAAAGACATTGTCTCTCACCCCCATTCTTACAAATAGGAGGACTGATAGCTTGAATGCTTTTGCAGCTCTCAGTTGAGCTCAACTTTTGTGAAAGCCTGTAAGCAGGGAGATGGGTCTCCCAGCACCCAGAACAAAGCCCACTAAACCTTCACGGGTCACAGCAAGGCCTTTCAGAGCTGAGGTCACCACTGAACTTTGGCTAAATCACTCTGACCAGCTTATCATAAATGAGGATGGTAACATGGTAGTGTCTGACTTACCAGGGACATGGATATGCAGTGGGTGAAGGTGAGGCTAAAAAACCAGATGTACTTGACCTTTCTTCTTGGGTCCTGTGAGAACTTGCAACTCACACCCTGTCTGAGAGCGCTGGTGACCTGGCCTCAGAGATGGAAAGACAAGAGGAAATGCACAGGATTTTAACAACAAAGTATGTTTGTAGTTCCACTAGAGCTGAATCCAGGAAATTTCATTGTTCACAGCACGGGCCATGACCGCTGCAGCCTGCTTTGGAGGCAGTGACCTCTGCCAAATGGGGACAGAACTCAGCTCCTACGTTCAGCTTAATCCTGACCTGCAGCTCCACCTTTTAGCCCCTGGCTTGCCAAATCGCTTTGACAAGACACTGAACTCCTGACCTACAGAATCCTCTTTTAGTCCAGTCCTTATCCCCCTCTGTCTCTATCATTTCATCACTCTGAGCTCTGCCAAAGCCTCTCACTCCGCATCTGTGACACCTTTCTTACTCCATACTGAATATACTAGCAATGCCGTTCTGACCAGTACACTCCTTGACCCTTACAGTACCGGTTTTGTTGGCCACACTGATGGGTTAAACTGAACCCCTCCCAATTCGAAGTGCCTCTGCTACTACAATTCAGGGCTCACCCTTCCTCCAGCTGTATTGATGCACCTCCCTCTTAAGAGGCTCCCGGCATACTTTATTCCTAATGGCTGCAACAGCAACATTACTAGCAGCCTGCAGAGATGCTGAAACAGGAAGCCAGATGAATGCTGTGCAACCTTGGGAATGCAAATTCCATGTGTTTGTGAAGTCAAAGCAAGCCATTTCCTCCCCCGGTCCCTCCTCCCTTCACAGGCCTGCAAGCCGCAGCTAATAGGAGAACTCGCAGGCACACACAAAGCTTTGTCCATGCTAATTGCCAGGAGTGAGGCCCAGTCATCCTGTTGACTAATTTGTCAGCCGCTGCTGACTCAGCAATCTGGTGGGGCAGTTTCTCTCAAGCGCTTAAGTGCATTGGGAAGGAAATGGCTCTTATTGTTCTTTCCTTCCCTTCGCTCGGGTGTCTGTATTTGTGGACAATTCTTGCCCCGGGCTTGACCTTGGCTGCAGCAGTGACTGGAGGGTTGGGATTGCCACGGCTGGTGGGCCTCTCATTAAACCCTAATGGAAAGAACAGGCTCAAGAGTGGTAGGAGAAAGAGGAGGGAATGTGTGACCTCATCTGGAAATAGTATGTACTCCGGCAGGGCAGGACAGAAAGGAGAGTGAGGAAAGAACTGACCTGAATTATGTGCCTAGCATGAGTTAAAAACAAGTGAGATCAACAAACTGGGCCGTCTGGAACAAACATCCCTAAAACAGCCTGAAATATGCAAGACTTCCTCTCTGAGCTCTGCCTCTGCCCTTTGCTTGAACAGCAGATCTGGGCATGAGCCCAGGCGAAAGTCCTCAGGCTACAGGGAGAGACTGCTGCTGGTGAACTGCAGATGACACGGGAAGAGGCAGAGGCATCCTTGGGCTGATGCTGCAGACACCTGCAGCAGACACCTGCAGCCACTCCATGCAGCAGTGTGCAGTCCTGAAGAGCCATGCACGAAGGACATCCCATATCCTGGCTGTGTAAGGACTTGTTTGCAGAAAAAGTTACTGGAAAATGAGAGACAGAGTAGAGGAGGAGACAGAAAACAAAGTCCCAGAATTCCCTTTACTCCAGACTCTTCATGGAGCTCAGTGCCCCAAAGTGCACAGACAGGACAGCCCATATGGCATAGGCACATCTACCCCAATGCACGGTGGCCAAAAACATGTATTTGTCCCACAGCTGCATGAGCCCATGCACACTTTTAAAGCGCACTAACCTATATGGAGGGAGAAACACTGCCACGCGCTAAACAGGTGTCTCATGTGCACCCATTTATTTGTACATGAGGCTTCTGTTTGGGCATATCCCTGGTGTATCCCCATCCTCAGTGTACCCACTAGCCCAGCTCTGCCCTGGCTCAGTCCATCCCTGACCGAGTAGCTCTGTCAGTACCGTGAAATTTTGACTTAGCTGATAGCAGCAGAGCCAAATCCTTTCTTGGAGACTGGCAAGCAGAGCGCATTTCTGCAGTCACTGCGGAGGGAGTGCTCTGAATGCATAATACTTGTTGGCAGAACAGTACAGACAGGGATTCTGTTGGAGTTTCGTCTGGAGGTGATTAAATAATTCATTATCAATAATATTGAGAATTTTGGCACTATTTTCACTGAACAAATATTCACAAATACATTTCCGTTATTTAGCTAGCTTTGGCTCTGTCACATGCCATTTAATATGCAGCTCTACTGGACTTTGTTTCCAGGTAGGAAAATAAGCTGGAGCCCTTAAGATGCATGGTGGATCCCAGTAAGTTCCAGCCAGTTTTGCAATCAGCAGGTGGCATTTATCTAATTGTCTCTTTGTGAGAAAGGGCTTTGTTATGCAATGCTTTCTTAAGCAGTCTGGGAATCCCAAAAGTGTTTATTAAGAGACCTAGGCATTTATAGTATGTACAACTTCTGTCTGCATTTTCTTTAAACTCTTTTGTTTGTAAATTCTCAGAAATACCGGGTTTGCTGTTTTTCACTTTGACCTGTATGTTTGTTGTACTTTGAAAAAATTATTCTTCTTTTGGAGAGTATTCTGCATGTCAGTAAGATAAGTAGGTCCTCTGAAGGTAACAAACATGTTTTTTTCAGGGTCACAGTTTTGAGAAAGCCTTAGAAAACAAACCTTCTTCTATCTTTCTCTGGCTGCCAAACCAGATATTAAACAAAACTTTGCAGGTTATTCCTGTGGGTTTTTTCCTAAACATCCTTGGCATAGCCTGCTCTATTCCTGACTTGCAGGAGTCTATATCATTGTTAGGCTGTTAAAGAATTTGCTTTTATTCCAGGCTTTCTGAAGTTTACTTTTCCCATCTCTCTCCATCCATCTCAGTTTAGTTACAAATCTCTCTCCTCCTGAGAATTTCTCTGCTCTGCTAGTGAGTCTGCATCCTTTTATACAGCTCACAAAGAGCTCATGGACTCCTGAGAGGTTCAGAAGACTATAATGAATAACTCAAAAAAATAATCATTCCACCATGTAGAAATATTGAGAGGATCTAATTTCTACTCAGGACAAATCATATGTGGCCCTTCTAAGCCAGACCCATTTTAAAATAGAATATTCCAGCAATCATTGGAAGACTTTTCAGAGATAAAAAACTTCTCTCTGTCCAGACATCACCTTTATTAAATGCCTCGTCTAATTCATTGGAATCTTTCCATATTAGGTATAATACCAAACACTAAAATATATCAGGTAGAGAGAAAGATGAGAGTTGGGACCTGAATTGTCACAGAAAATTACTTCATACTGTTAAATTGGACTTATGGCCACAGTCCCATAAAAGTGAGTATTTATCACAGAAAGAGACAGCTGCTTAGTCTTGACTGTACTCTATGTGTGTATTAAGTTCAAGGACAGAGGTGGTCTTAAACCACCCTTGGTGTCACCAGTCATAATATGCTGGGCTCTCTGATGTAAATTAGAGCAGGCAAGTGAGTCTTACTAAAGGGGTTTGATTTTTTTCTAGATGTTGCAAATCAGTCACAGGCGCAAAATCAAGACCCTTTGCTGTTGATGGGCTCACAAAGCCTGGCAGTAAAATGTGCCACAGCACTTCTCTCTGTCTGGAGAAGTGAGACTCTCCAGCAGTCTAGGGCCTACACTAGAGCCCCATCTATTCACCAGCACCTTTCACTGAAACCTGCACCTCTTGACCAGCTTCACAGTGTAAAAGCAATAAGCTCTTTGGACTTCTTTGTAAATCAAAAGTTAGAGCAGACTAGGCTTGTACTATCTTTTATTCCTACTGCAAAGTGTTTTCCAAATAAGTGTTAGCTTTTGTTTCCTTTCCTGAGAACGAGGATGTTTCTCCAATGTATGAAGAACTCACGGAAAAAGAAAATCTTGTCTTTTTTTATTTTAATGGGGGTACTTTTATTTTATCTATGAGAGAAAATAGTTTCTTCACCCATCAGATTCTCAAGTGAAAATCGTGATTTCTATAAAAAAATGTGAAGCCCAATAGAAAGAGATGAAAATATGATCCTGAAATGCTACAGTCTGTTTCTGTTTCCCCTTTTCCATTTTTCTTCCTTTCTCTTCCCTTTTCCTCTGCCTCCTAGTCCAACACTCTCTACCTTCTCTGTAGTAGGCATCAATGATTTCAGTAACACAAGTTTTAGCACCGAAGACATCTGTAAAAGCTGGGTAGTTTGGAGCCAGGGCTCTATACCTTGCACTGTGCTTCTATTTTAGTTACTGCAGACATATCCTTCAGTCACAGCATGGGATTAAGTACACAGGTTACCTGTGTACTTAATTTACAGGATAATTCTGTCCCCTCAGTATAAAACTGCATCACTGGCTTCCCATCCTTTTTCTTCCATTTCAGTGAGCTGCAGTTTTCCCCTCCTCCTATTCCCACTTTCGATAGCTTATGCCAAGAACATTAAGTTGTGCATTGGCCCTCCCCATCCCCATCCCCATCCTGCCAGCCCCAACCCCCACCCTCGAGGAATGAAGTTGCTGAATTCTATTCATAGGTCCCGTTCTACTCTGACTGTATAAAAGTAAAGGTTTACAAAATCCAGTTCTGCTGCTGTTGCCGTGGTATCTAGGAAAGTCTTGAGAAGCACAGGCAATAGCAAACCAGGCCTAGCTTTGCACAGGGGACTTCTCTGAAGGAGGGAAGATGAGCCAGTGCAACCCCTGTGGATTTAGGAAACAAGTAAGCAGCTTCTTGTGAAAGGAAAAAAGCAATTTCCCTGGAAATTGCAAGGACACTGGTCACCTTTTCAGTACCTTGGCTCTCCAGCTACATTCCAATGGGGCCTAAATTAATGACAAAAAAGCAACAGGGTACTTCTCCTCTGGGTGATCATGCTTCTGGTAGAGCAGTGCTGGGGAAGACTGAAGAGACAGCAGGGAGCTCCCATGTGTCTCTGCTCCTGGGTGATAGTACTGAAGCAGGACAGCCAGGCTACACTTCAGAACTGACTCATTTGTTCAGAACCACCAACCACCAGCATTTTGGAGGGACTTTCTAGCAACATTAGCAACATTAAAACATGGGCTAAATTGGTCCTTAAGCCCCTTACCCCATCAGTTTTTTCTGAGGGATGGCTTTTTTTCTCCTGATTTTATCTTCCCCTCTTGCTACCCTCCCTGCGTTCCCATCTGGCCTGATCTCTTTGGGAGCTTGGACATCTCTCTCTGCCTCCAATTTGACATTTGGGGTTAACAATCTCCATCCCAGAGAGACAGGCTTGTGGGGGTGATGTTTGGTGAATTCACGTCTACAAGCACTTTGAGGTCCTCTTACAGTCTCACTATTGAAAATGACTATTTTTGATTGCTGCTGTCTCTCCCACAGGCCACTTCTTGGGCTCAGACCAGCATGATGCCCTGCCTAAAGCTCTCATGCCCTTTATTCAGGGACGTGTCAGTTCCTGAGCAGAGCTTCCTTCACACAGGTTATTTCTGTACCAGAGTTGCTGCACATTAGGCTGCCTAAATCCAGTGCAATCCAGGAAGAGGTGATTCCTCTTCTCCCTGCCCTGCTCACAGCGCCTTGTCACCTACTCTGTGAACCAGGCCAGATGCTGTGCTGCAGCTTTGCTTTTACTTGGGGAATTACATGCTAAGATGGTTCCTCCTTCCCATCCCCCATATCTCCAGTCACAAAAAAAGCAAATGCTTGTGAGCTAATCCTGTGCAGAGACTTTATTAAATAAACACAACTGGTACTGGTGACTTGTTTGTTTGGGGTTGCTTTGTTTTGTTTTGCATTT
Organism: Tichodroma muraria; assembly: GCA_013390105.1. Lineage (NCBI taxonomy): Eukaryota > Metazoa > Chordata > Aves > Passeriformes > Sittidae > Tichodroma > Tichodroma muraria. Next base: position 13,030 of record WAAG01007101.1, on the reverse strand, counting down.
GCTATCTTTGGAAAGCTAATCCTCTGGAGTCCACCCAGCGATTTCAGTCACCTCCAAATAACACTTACTAATAATCTTAATAAATCCATCTCCTAAGCAGCAGCCACTACTGCCTGGCACTGAATTACACAGAACACCTCGGAAGCTCTGCTTCAGCTGACGCCCTTGTTTATCTTGATCATAATGGAAATGGAGCACTTGCTCCATACATTTTCAAACCTCCTCGAATGGCTCTTTTGGGCAGTGTGACTGCACACATCAATGAAGGGGAAGGCAATCAGGAGGATGTGACTTGCAGCCTTCCTCTTTTCCTCTCCCCTGCTCCAAGCCAGCTCCTGTACGCTTCTCACGAGGTTGCTTATATCTGGCTTAAGAGAGACATATGAAATGTATGTCCATAAACAGAGGAACTGTTTGATTTCTAGGGAAAAATTAAAGCTCATCATCATAATAATGGTCCTAATCAAAGCAGGGAAGCCTCAGGACATATTCTTCACACTTTTGGGTGGCTGGTCTAAGTACTCATGGCAACAGAAGGGGTGTCAGGACATAGACATTCTATTCTCATCTATTTATTTGGCTTTGGTAAGTTGAGAAAAGTAATAAAAGCAGAGATCCATCAGGCACCAAGACTGGATAATAAGCACTACATGTGTCTCAGTTCAAACTGCAAACCTAACTTTTCCTAGGTTCCACAGCCTAATTTAGGGTACCTGAAAACTGCAGTGCTCCTGTTTTTAACATTGTCTTTCCCCTGGTACTCGTAGACCTTCATGCCTTCTATGATGATCTCATGCTGAACATGCTTCCTCCACTTTGCTCCTGAAGAACTTCAAACTGGCACGCAAATTCACACAAAGACTCCTTCAGTATGTCTCCATTTCCTTCAAAACAACTCTATAAGAGGCACTGCTCTGCTTAAGTATTATTAACTCCTGGTGGTACTGATGGGAAAATTAAAGATCTGTATGAAATTACTAGCTTATAGCAGTGGCAAATCAGGTACCAAGGAAGAAAGAAGACTGGAGATTTCTTGCATTTAGATCCTCAATCTACACAGCCAGACCCTTTTGAAGTTCTTAGTTTAATGATTTAATCACAGTTTATTATATGCTCTGAAATATCTGGATGACAGACATTATGCATATTACCACTTTAACTTGTCTGTATGTCTCCTTTAGAGTGGCTGACACTACAGGAAGCTTCCTTATTATACCACCGATGAAATCCAATGCTTGCTACAATCTGGCTCCACTTTTTCTGACTGGTTTTGAGTATTCTGTGTTTCACAGGGAGAAGAAAGCTCTTGGGAAAGATGCCAGGGTCTTGGCTTTGATTACACTAATTGCGAAGCGAGGCAGTTCCAAACCTCTACCAGCAGAAACTGACAGAGAATTTTGTAGCACTGATGCCCTGTAATACTGGAACTGGCACAGGCAAGGCTGGGTAGAAAGAGAGAATCCTATTTCTAATACAAGCTCATCCTTACTTACCACCATCTCTTCAGAGTCAAGGCAAAGTTAAGCCAAACACTAAGAGAATTAAGAGTTTTTATCCTACATTAACCATTTGGCCTCACCCCTCCAACCACCCTCTAAGGATTTTATCAGCTAAACCTTCTTCCAAGACCCCTTTGAGCCATTGGGGAACTACAGATTTTGGGGAATTTATTTTTATTCTGCTTCTCCGTGTTGTGCTTCCTGAGATTCTGAGTACCATAAACAGAGGCCATATGAAGGGGAGAGACACCAAACCAAACTGCCTACAGGAATTTGCTGTGTTAAGGACTACTATGAGCTNAAAAAAAAAAAGGGGGAAAAAGATTACTGTACAAGAAACATGCTATGAAAAAGGGACTGATTGTAGGCAGGATAGATAACATTTAAAACATTTGTTATGGGAACAAGAGTTTGCAGTGTGATGGGGAAAAAGGGAGAGAAAAGAAAATACATGACTGGGAAGACAAGACAGAAAACTGTAGACAAAAGAGAAAGAAAGGAAAATAAGTAGTCTGATTTTCTTTTTCATTCATATTTCTCAGTTGTGAAGCACTTTCTTGACAAAGACATAAACAAAATGCCAGTTATCCCTAAATTTCTTTTCCCTTCAGTGTATAGTACAGGAAAACTCATCTGTGCACAGAAAATAAATGCAACTCTGACACTTAAAAGGAAAAAGACTGAGCAATGCAGTCACAGAATGACAGATAAATATGGAGATGCACAGATACATATAGGCATAGAGCCACAGATATGCAGCACCCACAGACTTCAGGAAGAAACAACACAATACCCATGTGCATGCAACAGACCTCCCATACACACACATATACCGAACAAAAGCAATAAAATGCTTCTAATTACTAAAATTTTGCACTATAAACCAAACAAAAAGCTCTCCTTGTCAGAGTTGCACTCGTTGTCTGCCAGCCCGGCATGGCAGCATGCAAATCCTGCCGCATGATCTCCCTCTTCCACCAGCCTGGAGTGCAGACACCCAGCTCAGCCAAGGTCTGTCTCTGCTGTCAGAACTTTTTATGTGGTACTAAAAAACTCAGCAAGTTTCAGATGGCTAAAACGCTGAAATCACTGCCTCTGACTAATCTTCATTTTCTATTTAAGCTGCCCTTCCCCCGCCCCCCCCCCCTTCCTGACTGCGTGCTGATTACATGCAGCATTTCCAGGCACAAAAGCGAACTGTATTTTAGCTATGTGTACATGACTGTACAATCTCCCGATCAGACCAGCATGTGCTTTTCTCGATGACAACGTTGAGACAGATCCCGAGTGTCGGGTGGCAAAAGCTGCAGCCAGTTTCCCATAAGTCTATTTCTGGTGCAATGCAAGTGCATGAGCATGGGGATGGATGTATATTTAACTCCACATGCATTAATCCAAAGAGGTCAGGAAATAGGAGCATGAATGCTCTTGTTGTGGCAGATGGGAATGTGTTGGATTGCCCACATTGTCAGGCAAGGGGCCCTGGGCCTGGAGGTAGTGCTGACATCATTGTCTCTCTCTCTGGGTTTTGCCTGGAGCTCCAGACACAGAGAGCTGTGCAGACAGTAACCCTTTCCTGCCTAAGCGCCCATCCAGCACGCTCTGCCACAATCTCCTCTTTGTCACTGTATCTGCAGTCGCAGCCAAGGCAGCCTTCAAAGAAAATTGCTTTGGGCCTGCTGCAGCTCTGATATTTCCCTTCCAAAAGAAATAAATTGTATCAACTCTTGGGGGAGAGGGTTTGACTTAATGGCAATGTGTCACCTCGGCTGTGGAAAAACACAAGCCCCGAAAGAAAGCCTTGGCATTTATCATCATTCAAGTACACAGATAAGAGTGCACAAGGACACAAACCTGCTATAAACACCCAACCTAAGTAAATCTAGGAACTACATAAAAACTTGACATTTAAATACCCTTGACTTAAGGCAAACATGTAAAACCAGGAGAAGGAACAAGCTCCAGCCTCTGCTTCTTCAGTGCTTCCAGTGGTTTTCAGACCTTCAGGAAATGGCTGAGGCTCAACTAGTCCAGTTATCACTTTGCTCTGCCCCCGCAAACAGTTCTGTCTCTGATCTCGTGCTCCCATTTCCCCACCCACACAACCTGTCCCTGACACCTGAGCAGGTACCCCACAATGTCAACAGCTCCCAGGGGACTCAGCACTACAGGGGATCAAGCGTTATGTCTGCAGAGAGGCTCTGGCAATGCCAAGGGAATATGCAAATAAATCCTATAAATCAAAAAAGTCTGCACACATAAATATCACTGTGCTTCCATGCATTGCTCCATAGCTTTTCAGCTCTCTTACAGTTTATCTCCACCATCCAGACTGATGTAACAGCAATTTGGAGAATGTGAAACAGCAACACCCAATCAGTAGCTCTTGGGAATCTTTAAAAGTACCTTTCCTTGAATATCATTTTCTTCACCATTCTTCTTCGTGGTGGCATGGAAACAAGCCATGAAAAAAAGAATTTTGCAGGAAAACAATTTCATTCTGTGTTTGCACTTTTCCACAGACAGCAATCCCCTTATGATTTGGGGTCATTTTCTCTTGCCTGTTCCTTTTTATTCTAGCAACATAAACCAAAAAATCCTTAAGAAAATACTCACTGTTCAAATTACAGAGAAGGACTAACTCCCCTTGCCCCAGTAATGCCAGAGAATCCTACAAAGCACACTGACCTCTCCTTCGCTCCCCCCTGCCCTGCCCAGGGATTACAGCAGTCTCAATACAGGCTTGTCCATGCATGGGCTGTGATTCCCAACCACTGCATGATCTTTTATGAATGTAATTTCACCCTTATCCACATTTCCTGACTTCTCTGTATTCCCATCAGATTTTTGATGTAAAAGTAACCAACATTGTTAACACTTCAGAGCAGGAATTTTGCATTTTTACCCATATGTAGATGACCCTGCAGCAATACTATGTCATAAAAGAAAAAACAATTTGGTGGTGTGTATCTGTGTATGCATCGAACTGCCAGAGAATGTATGAGAAAGAAGACAGCAGTGGTTTGGAACAAAACATATTTAGGCTTTTTTATCAGGGGTTGTGAAACTGAACAATGAGACAAGTCTTCAGTCTCACCTGCAGCTTCTCTGCAGTATAAATTAACCCATGCCTGAACCCAGGGCTATGAATTTACTTTTCACACACACATAATCCTCAGCTTCATGTGGGAAAAAAGGCAAAGGCAGAGCATATGCTGGTACCCGCTCTCTTGGCAACATTGCTGCTGTGGCCGTGGCAAAAAACCACTGTTCTGCTGGCATCCACGTTAGCCCACAGATAGGTCAGAATTAGGGAACGAAAAAAGTGGGGGCCACTTTCTGCCCCCGTTCTCCTAAACTGCAGATAACTACTGATTGTTCACATTCGGTGCCTCAGGCAATGGAGTAGAAGACCACGAGGAGATGTTTGAAGTGCCTGGACTGCAAAGAAGTGTGAGGCAGAAAGGATGTATTAAACTTGCACTCAGTGTCTGACTTGGTAAGTCTCCATTAGATGGCATTGGCAAATCCTTGTAAGCATTATGAATCCTCTGCTAGCTAACAAAAAAAACCCAAAAAGTTCTGTTGTGAGTATGAGCTCAAATTCTTCCTTTCTAAGGTCCTGTCTTAAGTAATTTGACAAGTACCACTCCACAAACCTTGGATTTGGACTGCAGACCGGGCCAGCCTTATTCAGTTGCCTTTCAGTTCCTTTATCCGGCGCCAGTTTAAGCGGGCTCCCGGCCGAGGCTGCGCGCCGCAGAGCCCCGGTGAGTCAGCAGTCCCGGGAACGCGCTGCCGGTGGCCGCCCGGCTCCGCACCTCGGGCAGAAACGCGCCACTCCCGCGGAGTGCATGTGCACATGCCCGGGGCCGCGCCGTGCGGGTAATGTGTCTCAGTGTACATGGTGCGGGTTTATTGTGTGTGAACCCACCACGCATGGAGAGAGGAGTTTCGGCTGGGATCAGCAGAGGGATTTTTTTTTTTTTTTTCCCGCTAGGAAAGGGTTAACCGGAGTGCCCTTGCTGAGCTCCGTGTCTCCTTGCATTCCAGGGTAAATGGTGTTTTGCAGAGCCCGGTTACCTATGGCAACAGCGGAGAGGAATACTGCAGGCGATCTTCTGAATCACAGGATTTACAGCCCGTATGTTTATTCTGCAGTGAAACACTTCCAGCCCTGCTTCTGATGTGAGCTGGGAGCCGCGAGAGGGCTTTACAGAGCCATTTAAAAGGCAATGTGAGCTGGAAGCGAGGCATTTTTAATCAAAGGCCAGGTTCAAAAAAGAAAAACATAGCAGAATCAGAGGAGTCTCCAAGAATAAGCTCCGGTGTCACCAAGCACCTGCAGTCACACGCGCAGCCATTAAATAACCTCCTCACGACTTCGTGGCCGCTCTCCGAATTTCTCGCCTCTGTCTCAGCTCTTGCACAGCCACCTTGGGCAAATCGGCAGCACGCAGCGGCTCCGCAGCCAGCACGGCCGGGGCAGGGCCCCCTCGGCCGGAGCCGGAGCGGGCTCTCCCGGGCCGTGAAGGCGCCGTGCTCCCGCTGGAGCAGTGCCTGGGCTGGGCACTGCCCCGCGGCTGCAAGAGCGCTCGAAAGCGTCTGCTTTCATTCTGTGCACGTACTACTGACTTACTGACCACTGCATGGGCGGTTTTCCTTATGGCTTGATAAACACTTGAACAGGATTTTTTAAAATCATCACAACTGGAGAGAGTTTTTTGAGCCTGTTAAGAATTAAGCATATTTACGACAACATTTGAAAAACAAGACTACAGATACATACTTTTACATATAATTTTGAAATGCCACTGGCTTTGGTGAACTAACTGCATTTCACCTCATCTCTTCTGAGAAAATAAGCAGTTCCAGGACTGGCTAAGCTGTGGTGGGAAGTCATCTGGGAATTCAGGAAGCTAACAGCACAAGCCAAGGAGCTGTGGTTGAATGCTTGAGCAAAGATTCATTTCACCTAACTCTAACCCTCAGAAAGTCCAGAATCTGATTTCAGCTGCCTCTGTAGTAAGCAGAGATAAATTCAGTTGCTCAAAGACAACTCATCACACCTAAAAGAAGTACCTAAAAAGTGTGGCTGAGTGTGTGCTTGCAGGTGCATCTTGCAGTACTGCAGACAGCAATGCAATCTTGGTACAATCAGGGCAGGTCACTGTAAATACAGATAGACACATCAGACCAAACCCATATGGAAACGTCCAATTTATACTCTTCTTTCTGGAACTTGAATGCTCCCATATGTTACTACTTTTTTCCTAAGAAATTTGCTGTATATGCTACATATTAATCAAGCTATCTCAAAGCTTGCGAGGAAAACATCCTAGCTGAATGAAGAGATGGATGTTTTGCAGGAATCTGCTGCTCATTTCTGAAAGCGGGGAGACAGGTCATTCCAAACTGTACTTGCTGTAACCTAGGAGGAATTTGCCTTGCTGATAAATATTTAACAGTCACGAAGGACTTATCTGCTAGTCCTTGTATGGACACCTTTTCAGTGGGTTCAAAGCAGTACACACCATTTTTCAGGACTGCAGTTCCAAGTACACTTCTTTTTTCCAGGAAGGGAAAGGAAAATCAAAAGTAAGATACAAAACAGTTGAATCACAGGGCTTCTGTGTGAGCCCTAAGAATTCAGAAATAAGCACATGTGTTTAACTCAGATTTTTGTTCCATTCAGCTAAAAAGCAAACATTTACTTCGTCTTACTATTTTTCTTTCCCTCAATTTAGAAGAGAAAACAGAATCTGAATTTATTGATCCATTGAAATTTATTTGGGAAATTGCTTTGCAGGCTGGACAAAGATAAACAGTAATTCATAATATATGTTGCAAATGATCATGCAAATCACTGAAAAAGAGAGTAGAAGAGAGTGGGAGGAAGAATTCATCCCTTAGATGGAAAATGAATGGGTCTTTAAAATAGGAGAACTGGAGGGGGATCTGCTGCCTATCTGTACATTGCTTTCTCAATGTACCCATCTATTGTACACAAACATTAAATACAAAATTAAAACTTGAGTTCAGTTTGCCTATTCATCATTCCCAGGTTCATCTTTTTTGTTTGATTGTTTCTGGCTTGTATTCAAGCTTTCTTTACAGCAGGGAGATCTAAAGGGCTGCAGACTTTGTATTGTGCAGTGAAATCACCCAAACTTCAGATGACTTTTGTCAGATAGAGGGAGGGGGTCTTTCTTATTCCCTACAAATCAGTCCTGGAATTTGCCTTGCATCTGGCTGAGGTTGTAAGGTTTTAGAAAAAGAACTGTCAATTCTGCTAGCAGGAGGAATTTTGCGTGGTTAAAGAATGGCGTTAAAGCAATCTTTCCTGCAAAAGCATGTATGCACACTTGTGTTAGTTTCTCATTCTCCACCATTTCCTGAAAACAGGGCTTGGGGAAAAAGCACATAGACACATAACATTTTTCCATTAGCAGAGCAAGCGGGGGAAGGTAATGGTTTGGGGGGAGGGGGTGGTAATCAGAGATCTGCTTAGTCTTCATAGAAAGAAAAATGCCTGGGCGCCTGCTTTGCCATAAATTGCATCTGGTGGTTGGAGCTACAGCAAGTTATTAAAGTGACTGCATTAAAGTCATAATTCAGCAAGTCAGCAGCACGGTCTGCAACCCCTCCTCCATCACTCCTCCCAGCCCCATTTTCTGAAAGACCCAACGCCCCTTGTCTGAATCAGCTCATGCTGCTGCACTTGGTGGCTTTTTCCCTGGGAGGGGAAGGAGAGGGGGGGGAAAAGAAGGCGAGCTCATGCTACTGAGTTATTTTGCTTTTCAGGGTCAAGTGGAGATGGTGCTGCACACCCAGGCCTCGGCAACAGAGGGAAAGTCTCACTTCCCAAATGTAGCTTTCCCCTCACAGCAGCAGGGTGACTCCCTGGCTCCAGGCCTGCTCGTTCGCCGTAAATTGTTCTCCCAGCTTCCTCGCTGCGCTGGGTGAGGTGGAGGAGGGGAGGAAATCAAGATGTCAGCATACCTCAGGGTCGGGGTTGAAGGCAGAGGAATATATGTTGCTTGTGCCCGATCAGAGGGAGGGATGGGAACAAAAACAACATCCCACAAACCTCAAGATGGATGCCGGAGCGGGGGCTGTAAACAGCCAGCTTAGCGGAAGGCGCTCACTGTCGAGGTCAGATGCTGGCTCGGAGGAGGCAACAATTGTCTCACATTTTGTCTTATTATACTTGAGCTGCTCCCCGCCTCACTGCTACGATGAAAGCTGCCTTCAGATAATAGCTTCCATTTTGTTTTCTTCAATGAAAAATCAGGCACATACTACATTAGAACAAAAAGGTTCAGGCGTCCCTAGCAGCTTTCCTGATAACAAGCTTGTGCACAAGTGACTATAAAGAGACTTGTAGGGGAAAACCCCAGTGAACCCCAAACCAAAGGGAAAGAAGATTTTCATCTCAGCCTCCCAGACTAAAACCCATTATTTATTAGAAAACAATTTTTTTTTTTTTTTTAGTGAATCACCTTGCAAAGATCCTATTAAACATCCTCAAATGCAGAAGGTCATCACGACTAGGGTTGGGTCACTTTTTGTAGATGCGACCCATTTTTCCTGTTTCCAAGGGAACAGAAGTGCCCTGGAGTCACCCTTGCACCCTCAGAAAGTGCTCTGTGGCTCTGTTTTTATTGGCCTGGCTGTAGGGAGCACAGCAGGCCACAGGGTGCTTCCTTTCTTCGGATGCTAAATATTTTCTTAACGAATCTAAGGAAGAACATTGAAGCTGAAACTGCTGAGATGACAAATAGTTATATGAGGTCATCCAGCAGTGCCAGCTCGAGAAAAATGCCAGGTTTTCAGTACACGTTCATGGAATACAGAAAACAGCATGCAAGAGGAAAAAAGCATGCACACTGCTATTCTCTTAGCAGCAAAGATTCCTTGCTTAAAACATGCAAATGTGTATTTTTCTGCAGATTACATGTGTTAGAGACACTCTCATTTTTCCTTCTGTTTTTCACTAGCAGTATAAATATACCTCACAGTGACTCCAGCAGAACACTGGGGGATGGGTTTCTTCTGATACACAAGCTCCACAAAATTGTCACACGGCTCCCTTGGTGCACAGCCACATTAACACCCATGACTATGGAGGACAAGTAGAACATGCCACTGCCTTCTGGGTCAGGGTTTTTTGTCCCCACTGAGATTTTATTATAGGCTTGAGATCCTCTGAGAATTAAATCTGCTGCTTGTCTACAGAATAGATAACGGCAGGGCAACCTTCCCACATCACTGCCTCCTGCCAATGCAGCTCAGCCCTGACCTGGCTACCATTCATGACTGGACAAAGTAGAATTCGTTGTCTGATTCCCATTCATAGACACTGGTCTTTGCAAACGAGGAGCAATTTAGAATCCAATTTTATTTTATTTTTTTTTCAGAAGAGAAACCAAACAGCAATCCAAGCAGGAACTGAGCTGCAAGCCACAAACATTACTTCGAATAAATTTCATTAATACAATGTGGATGACAATGTCAGAGCACTAGTGATAAGGAAAGTAAAGAATTAATAATACAAAATTAAAATACAGAATCTCCCATACCCATACAGAGCTGCTTCGAGCCTTATGTGTGAGGCATTCAGTGGGGCCATTTCAAAAACATTCGCCACGTTAGTCTCATTCTCTATCATTTACTAAAGCAGTAGTCGCAATGCCCTAAGCACATTAGAAAAGTAAGCATGTGGGAAAAGTAAGCATGATGGGAGAGCTTGTATGGCTGAAAGCTCATCTGTATTTTGCAAGACTAAAAAATTTTAAAAATATATTGCCTCTGCCTACAATTCTCTCCCGAGCTTGCCCCTCAGTGGTGTTTGTGCTTCCGAGTGTGTGGCAGTTCAGACAAGCGCCAGGCACTATAGCTGCGATTGCCGTATTTGTTATTCCGGATGCCACAGCAATGAGACAGACACTGCTATGTGAGCTCTACGATTTTCCCCCAAAAGTGAGGATATTAGTCAAGTTCCCATCGCAGCGTGAAAACAGTGCGCGTATTTCCAGTGTCATTTCCAGCAACAAGAGGGCAGCAGGGAGCCTCCAGCAGAGCTCGGGATCCAGCAAGAGCAGACGGGTGTCAGCTCTTTATCTTCAGTCTCCTTCGGGCAGCGATCATAGATTCATTGAATCGTTTAGGTTGGAAAATGGAGGAAAGTCCACTTCTTGCGGAATATAATACAGCCAAACCCCAAACGAACACACGGGGTCTTACCGTTTTTCTCAAGCAGACAGACTTAGTAACATCCTGCTCAGGCTCTTCGGGGTATCTCACACTTGTTTCTAAAAAAATCTGCTAGTACAAATCAATTTTCTTCATCAAGTGTTTATGCTCTTTCACTGGACTCATAAGGGACAAGCTGGGCTCCTCAAAATTTAGATTTTCAAGAAGTCAGTTGCTGATCTTTTGTATATATAATTTAATTTGGTAAATGTACTGGATCTCACAAAGTGGGTTTTGAGGTCGAAACCACCATTTCAACCTCAAATCGTGAGGATGCTGCAGGTGCATCCTCACCAGTGAGACAGAAGGACCATGAATGTAATTTCATTTCCTACAGGATTCACCACAGGGAGTATCACTATCAAATTCTCACCCCTCTGGCTGACTGCCCACCTCCCTCACAGCAAGGTGTACAAAAATCCACCCGTGGCCATGTCTCCCCGTTCTCCCCTGAAATGCCCTATAGAGAAACTACCTGTGAAATGTCCCTAATAATTTGGAATCATTTAGTGTGCACAGTTGCAAAAAAACTACTTGCAGAGGCATTATAGACATGTTTGGGAAATTCACAAATCAGAGGCAGAATGTGATTATTCCTACTGTTCAGACAAAAAATGTAGTGTAATATTTGTGAAGGAATCCGAGAGCAGCTTCACCAAGCAAACTACAGTTTAGCCAGATCCAGATATGCTGTCATTCCCTGCGACAGGGCTTCTCAGTAAATCACAGCAGCTGCCGGGAACACAAGGAACCATTTCTTCTCTTTCCAGTGCAGAAGCAACACAGGAAAGTCACAGAGCAGCACTGAGTCAGGGCTCTGCGGCACAGTAAATTTCTGAGGCTGCCTGGTATTCTAGGCACATCCTTACGGCAATAAACTCCTCAGCATCATATCCCAGCCAGGAGAGAATCTGGAGCAGCTAAAAATACAGCCTCTGCATCTCAGATGCTTGCACACAGCAAACTACTGCCTGTGACCTCCACACCCTCCTCTCCCAGCACACACTCACCCAAGGCAGGTGGGGATTTGCCCCGGTTCACAAGGCAAGGACAAGAGACAGGACTCACTCTACATTGTGATGGGCATTACATAAATTTAGGAATAAAACCGGGCATCTTGTAGGAACGAGAATTTCTTCTTTCTTGGTACATGAGAAAAGTCAGGTGGAGTCTGCATTGCCTTGGTCTTTGAGGCATTTTGCTTAGCACAGTGAAACACCCCAAAGATTCTGGCATTAGCAGGCACTATAAATCTCGAGGACACCACATGTGTGACCGGATTATATATAGTTCTGCTTTCACATTACCAACTCCAAAACACCACACAAAGAAGAAGATAACGAAATATCCACCTCTCCAGCCATTGCTCTCTAATCTGAAACGGCATTTCCAGGAGCCATTTTCACTCAACCACAGAGTCTAGGAACAAACACATTCTCACCCTCCCACTCACTGTCAGACAGCCTCACAACTGGCACGCACGTACACAATCACACACATATTCATTCTCTACGTTTCTTACCAAGAGATACAAAAAGTCTCATGTATTTGCAGTTTATCACATGCAAACATACACATCTCTCCCCTTTCAGTCATGCAAATACACAATTGAAAACACATTCTGGGTTAAATTCTATTTTCACTTATGCTATGCAAATATAAAAGCTGAATACTTCCATTAAGATAACAGATTTACAACTGTGTAACTGAGATCAGAATATGGTGCTGACTCTCTCATACATAAATTTCCATAGTTGCTCCTGAATTTGTCTTTTTCCTCAGCCGCCTCTCTGTGCATTAATCATTCAACATTTAAATCAGCCATCCACTTGCTTCTTTTTGCTTTGTCAATGAAAATTGTTCAGCATTAATTATAAAACTCATTCTCTGCTGAGGTTTTCTTGGCTTTTTTTCATTAGTGGGTGGAAGTGTCAATTTACAGTCATCTTGTTCTGTCTTCAAAAATACCCTGTGTACCAGCTATACTGCAGAACACATTCTCTGTGTGAGAGTGCCTGTAAATGTGTGTCTGAGCTAGTGAATGTGTGAGCTTGTAAATGTATATGCAAGATTGGGAATGCATGTGCATACATGTGCATATGAAGAAAAGATATGGAGATGGTGTTTGAATTAGCAAGGCTAAATGTTTCTCAGGCTTTATTTTCCAGTTTTAATTTTAATGATTTTCTGAAGTTAAAGATTTTAATTGTAGTGGTACAGATGACTTCAGGTTACAAAGCAGAGTTTATGGCAACTGTAAATGTGTTTGAAATCAA
>WAAG01007097.1:6563-24128 GCA_013390105.1 Tichodroma muraria | reverse complement strand
ACCTGCGGCAGCCGCGACCCCCGGGCCCCGCCGCGCCCTGGGCTGCCCTGCCACCCTCCAAAAACGACACAAAACCAGTCCAATCCAAACCGGTGCAAAACAAAACAAAATAACTCCCACTCATTTTGTTTTTTTCCGACCGTGTCTGATGGAAGAGCGTTTCGCCGAGCAGAGTGTATGCAAAAGTCACAGTCCTCACGGAGCAAAGGGCCACAAGGGTCCTCTGACCATCTTTTGTCCCGTGTCCTGTTGATTAAAGGAAGGACAGTTTTATGCAGAGAGGGTCACAAAATAAGAGCCGTGGCACAGGCATGGTGTAGATGCTTCACCTACTGACATTTCCAGAATGGGATATCCATAACCTTGCTCAGAAATGGTTTAAAATACATTGTACTATTTTTAAATAATATCCCCCTCTGTCCATAGCAAACCCCGCTGCTGTAAGTGGAAGTAACATGACTACAGGCAGGCCAGAAAGGTGCAAGACCCAAATTACTCTAATTACAGCTAGTGAGAAGTGTGATATGGGCACCTGTCTATTTAGGAATAGCATCAGTTTCACCAGATACACAATCAATGTCCTCAAAATTGTAAAAGCCATTAAAGTTCAGATGGAGCTGGTAATAGGTGAAATATTTTGAAATTACTCCAGTGCAGATAGGGTTGAAAATCATGATCCCATTCATGGTTGCCATAGAATCACAGGTAGAGCAATTAACTGTAATATCACAGAGGGTTATGACTTAAAGTGGAGAGGAATAAGTAACAGGAGTAGATGGACTCTTTAAATACCCTGTGTTCACAAGAATGGAAAAACAGGAAGGGAAGACTGGGAGAAATGTGCTATTGAAATAATACAGCCTTCAGAGGAAACAGTCTTTAAAATATTCTACAGGATTTCTCCCGGTTTGTGCAGACTGTGAGTTCACTTTTTGTTGAGGAGCCAACTCTGAGGTGCACTAGTATGGATCTTATGAGGCAGTCTTAGTGTAGATGAAAAAAAAAAGATATTTTGCTCTGATTTCTTATGTTCAACCCCAGCTAATTAAGAGCAGAGGCAAGGTGTGAAACCAGTAAGTGTCAATGTCCAGTAAAAGGGCCATTTTGACAAAATAGCTGTTATACAGGAGGAATAAATGCACAAGTATAACATTAAGGTGAGAACAACAGCAGAGTCAATATGATTGTTTTGACACGGAAGGGTTTCGTGATCAATAGGAACTGGGAGGGGACTGAACTGGGACGCCAGGTGGAATTTGTGTGATGGCAGGGTGGGAACCTGTGAGAAGCAAAAATGAAAGAAAAACCTGAGAGAGAAGTAGGGATGGTGGGAAAAGCTCTTTCACCCCCCTGTCTGGAAGCCCCTGAGACATCATGTGCTGTGTGCCTGTTCTACCTACTGCACGTTTTGTTCTCAGGAGACATCTGCAATTTCTTTTTCAGAGGACAATAAGCTGTCTAATAGCCATAGGGTCACCATGACTATATTGGGTCCAGCTCGGGCTCCCGGCCTAAGAAAGACATGGACCTGCCAGAGCGAGTCCAGAGGCCATGAAGAAGATCAGAGGGATGGAGCACCTCTGCTGTGAGGAAAGGCTGAAAGAATTTGGGTTGTTCATCTTGGAGAACTTACAGCACCCTCCAGGAACTGACAAGGGCCTACAAGAAAGCAGGAGAGGGACTTTAGACTAGGGGATGTAGTGATGAGGGGAAATGGCTTTAAACTGAGAGCAGGTCTAGATTAGAGATCAGCAGGAAATTCTTCACTTTGAGTGGGGTGAGACACTGCAACAGGTTGCTCGGAGAAGTTGTAGTTGCCTTATCCCTGGAAGTGTTCAAGGTCATATTGGATGGGGCTTTGAAAAACTTAGTCTCATGAAAGATGTTCCTGCCCATGGCAGGGAGTTGGAACTAAGTGATCCTTAAGGTCCCTTCCAACCCAAACCATTCCTATGTCTGTGAACTCATGGCTATCTTCAGAAATTTCTGCTGGAAGTTTCACTCGACCTCTCCACAGCTTTGCAGATTTCTGGCCTTCCACAGTGAGAAACAGGAAAGCGCCAACTAGATACTAATTAGTCTTGGAAAGTCCTTGAATGAGTGATATACCCAAACAAATGTGGTCAGTGCAGTCAGTGCAGTCATTTAACTAAAACAGGCTATCACATTTTCGCTGATAGCATCTGTGCAGAGAATCATGTCCCCACTGCTACCCCAAAAGACCCCAGTCCAAAAAAGGAGAGGCATACTACAGCATTAAGGGGAATCAGATTTGCCTTATTACTATGAAAGCCAGAAAATAAGTGAGTTACTTTTTCATCTCTTTCAGCAGCTGTAATTTCTTTAACAATAGGAGGTGAGATATGTGTAGGCAGAAGCTGACAATGTTTCTGCACAGCACTGTCTAAATTAATAACATCTTCCTACCCCCCTCCTCCAGGCTCAGAGAGACTCGTATGCTGTGCTAATGAGTACTTTCTCAGTGGACTTCCCCAGCACAGGGGAGAAAAGCAGGCATCTGGGAGGGCCACTGTCCTTGTCTGTTTACTGTGGTGAAAAACAGAGACTGAAATACACCTCCTGCCAAAGATAGACAGGACCCACCACTACAGTTTCCACCCAGCTAGGTCAGTATAGCAGCCATGGTCCATGACTCTTCAGAATGATCATAAAGTATGCAGAAGAAATCAGTGTTTTTTATTGCTGATGCGTTATCAGTAAATATGAATAAAAGAATCACAGTGGTATCATAAAATAAAATAAAATAAAATAAAATAAAATAAAATAAAATAAAATAAGCTAGTTTTAAACCAGAGGTAGCACATATCACACATATCACATGCTTAGGTCTTGTCTGCTGTTAGAAGCTGAGGCTGTTTTTATACTCACCCTGTGGATGTCCATCTTCAGGCAGAGATGTCATGGGGTCAGTGAAAGCGGTATCTAGTATAATTTATTTATTTACTCTCCCTCATCCTCTCAGCTATGTGCCCTAGAGTGTTTGCAGCAAACATGGAAGCTTCTTCCTTGGCATCATGCCAGCCTGTGATCCTCACTATGGAAAAACTCATGCTGTTTATTACCAACAGGTAAAGGGAAATGTAGAGAAGGAAACTGATGAAAACTGAATGGGGAGAGTGCTGAGTGAAGAAACTGTTACCCTGATATTAAATTACTCTCCCCAGAACTATCACAGAGTACCACCTCCCTCACAGAAATCCATGGAAGTCCAAGAAAAGTAAGTTTTGTCATCAAGAGAATCAGGAAGAACTTGAAGTGCTCCTCTGGCTTGGGCATGCCAAAGGAGATTCAAAATGATACTTCCCATGATCCAGAGTTAACTTTTATTTCTTTTTTTTTTTATTGTTAAAACCAAACACTTTAGATTTGAGTTTTTCAATCTGGCAGTGCATATGAAATAGGACTTTTTTATTATTTGTAATTGTTAAAACCAAATATTTCAGGTGTTGATTTTTAAACTGACTGCTCATGAAAGCAAATCTTCAGTGAAGCAAAAGCATTAGCAATTTTTTAAAAGGGGTCTGTCATTAGGCACATATATATTGATATATATTTGTCTTGTTTTGTCCTATTGTCTGGGATCATGAAATTGAAGAAGACATTAGATTGGAAGACAATAATGTAACTAACATTTTTGAATACAGAGAATAAAAGCCTTTACACCAGCTTTGGTCTTTCCATGGTGTGCAGCCTTTGCCTTTTTTGCTTTGGGGTAAAATTACCACAGCTGTTAATTTAACTTTGTTTACAGACAGTTTGATTTTGCAATTCTTTCAAACCATCACAGTACCTTTGGTATCAAATTTTAGTTTGTTTTCAAACAGGGCAGCCCTTGATGAGTTTATTTTTATTTATGTAAAATGAAACTATTTATCTGTGTATTCAACTAAATTAAAATCACAAACTATTTTTTTGCTAGCTATTTTTGTTGCTTAAATGCACTACCTATAAACTGATCTAAGTCCCATGGAAACAACGCCAAAAATACATGCAATTTAAATTAACCTTCCTACACTAGTTAACACCTTTAGACATGGATAACTGGAAGGCACCTAGCTAACACCAGTAGTTTTGGCATTCCTTGATAGAAGACAGTTTTGCTCAGCTGTAGATTGAGGATGAATTACAGGAAATCTGCACTGATTTAAGTGTGTGATAAATGAGATGATTTTCAAGGTCCCTGTGAAAGATAAACAGTTATTTTTGAAAGGCTGGGTAATTTAAACTTCTCTTCAAAAAGAAAAAGCAGAGCTGTTTTGGAACAATCAGACCCAAAGGCTAGTCACACATCCCTGGCCTCTGCATTCTCTGAATTGTATGTTGCAGTTATCAGATTGTCAAGATATCCCAGTTCTGCTTAAGTCCTCTTTAAAGTATTATGGTCATTTGCAACTACTTAATGATCCTTTCAGGTACCACCACTGTCAAGCCCTGATCTTTAGAGCTGTAATGGGATCAGAGCCTCTTCCATTGCTCCAGCCCTTCAACATTGGTGCTCCCCTGTGCAGGACTCACTATCAGCTGTGAGGCAGCAGGAATGAATTTTCCTGCCTCCCCACACATGTGAAGCCCCCTCCATATCGCACCTGCAAGTGCAGAGAGTCCCCCTCGTCTTGGCCCGACACTGAGGGGGTTTGCAATACTGCAGTTGGAAAGGGGAGAAGGATTGAAAGTTATTGTGCAGGTTTCTTATTAATGCTCAAGAAAAATAAACAAACCCTCCTGTAGCAACTTCCTTGCCGGTTTGGTCTGAAAGCAGAGGAGCAAAGAGCTTGCTGTCCTTCTTTCCACACATCCTGTGGGGGCACAGCTCCAGAAACATAGGAGTGCATCAGATATTATCAGGAGGAAGGAATGTGTCATTTGACAGCAAGGCTGGAAACTATTGAAACAATTGTTGCTGGCCCATTCTTATAGCTATCTCTTGTCTCTTTGAGAATTAATATCCAGCAATCTTGTCCCATCTACAAACAGGTGAGAGCAAAGGACCCTTCCAGGAATTATGCAGCTGGTTGCTTTAGAGGTGAGGTATGTGATTGCTATCAAATTAACAGGTTCAGCTATAGGAACACATTTTGGGAAAGAAAGTGGCCCTATTGCAGGGGAGTGTCTGGAAAAGTAGGTATTGTGTGGCCTTTAGAAAACACTGGAGATTGGAGATACTGGTCTTTTTACAGCTCATAGGTGGTTGGATCCGAGTTTGTGGGTAGGTGGAAAGGTGTACGCAATCTACTTAACTGAGCCAATGCAAAGTCCATGCTTTCTTCAAAGTTCAAGCTTCTGGTGAAGATCATCAGAGCTCCCTTTTCTGGCTCCATGTTGAGCAAGCTCAGAAACGCTCACAGGATTTGTCTTGTTCAGCAGTTGAAATGATGATTCTCTCATCGTCAACCCTTATATTAATCTTGGAGGTCCTGTTTGATTATGCCTTTATGCAAAGGAGGAAGATGATCTTGTAACAGTGAATTTGTAAGTATTTGCAAGAAACATTCCTGGCTTAACATGTCTGTCCTCTATGGGTTTCTGTTTATCAAGCCATGTTTTGTTTGGATCGGTTTATGGAAGAGAACAGTCACATTTAAAAATTATACTGGTGAATGATCGCGTTTGGCCTCTGCAGTCAAGGGCAAATCCTTTTCAGTGCTATCCCAATGAAGTTTACTTTCCAGCCACACTCAGCGAAAGTGATGCTGATTCCAGTATTGAGCATTTTCTTAGAACAGCTCAGTGCATTCACCAGTTGCTCAAGTCAGTGTGATGCTGACACCCTTCTCACGAGTAGCTCTCTGCACAGAGCCTTTCAGAGTAGCTGCTCATCACCAAACTGAGTCCTTAGAAGGCATCAGACAGTTTCTACCTCTTCACACCTAAAACCTTTCCATGCATTCAGTTAATAGTGTTACCTGGCTGATAATCCTAACTTCTCTCCACCTGTGTTATGCAGTGCCATTAATTCTGAGTTCATTTGGGCACATGTAGCCAAGTGTAGCAGAAGTGTTACCTTGGTTAGATGAGGTCTTGCACTTCCCAGGTTTCTGGGTCCTAATTGTCTTAGGTCAGGCACCCAGATATAAGGGACAGCATTAAGAAATGTGGGTTAAGTGATGGTCATGTCAGCAGGCTTCAGACATGCAATGTTACAGCTGTGTGTTCCTCTAAGCTCTTTGTATGACTGTTTTAGCATCACTTTTGTTTCTTTTGGTGTAGTTTAGTTCAGCTTTCCAGCAATAAGAGTAAATTCAGAACTGTGCTCAGGCTAGACATCTTTGGGAGATGAAGCTTTCTTATCTGTGGTGGCTGCTGCTGCTGCATTTTGAAATGAGCATAAGAGAGGCAAATACATCCATGAGCATTTGCTGCCAGCATGGATTTAAAAGCAAAACACAGTCAGAAAGGCTACCGAAAAACTACTTCACTTGGCTGATAACTCAATTTGTTGATAAGGAAGAGGGAGTGTTTTGTCTCTCTGTATCAGATAAGTGACTTATCACTCCCTGCACTGTTGATGATGAACATGTTCATCTGGCAGATAGTGGCAATAAAGCTACATCTCCCCTTTGCACTGCAAGACATATGCTGCATCAAATGGAATTAAGGGAAATAGATTTAAATAACTTCTTGGTAAATGCTTTTAAAATCAATTTATAATTAACCTGTGGAACCTCCTGCTGCATTTTGTTAGAAAGGGAAATATCATGCAAGAAAATGGATGTTTCATGTAAGTAATAATATGGGGAGATAAAAAGTGTAAGAAGAAGGGAGAAAGGACATCACTGCTCTGGGCTAGGATTGCCCAATTTAAGAGGTGGTCTGTAATTGAAAGTGAGGCTCTGTTTTCTTCCTACACTATCCAAGTATATGTTGTTGTTAGGTATAGGTATATTTCTGGTCTGGTTGGCATTTTATTTCATATTGTGCACATGGACCCAATACAGCATTGGGGCACACCTTTGCCACGAGAGCAGGTACCTCTGGGATGGAGGGATCTCCTGTTACAGCTGTTTTCTGAGGTGTTTAAAGTGCAGACAGAGCCTAAATGCACATCTGATTTTATCTGTGTTTTATTCCCCTGGCTGGGGAGGCCTCAAGCAAGAAGATGTCAGGATGCATTCCAAAACAATGTGTCTGGCTGCAGACCCGGGCTGTCCTACAGGATCCCAATGTGGGTGCAGAGCCACAAATGTCTTGATTTCCACAGCTGAGGGGCGAGGCCCTCTGTCTGTTGGTACTCAGCAATGGAAATCAATGTAGTGGGTTGTGCCCGCACATCTGCATTGATCCACTCCTCAAGATTAAGTCTAAGCTTCAGGAGACTTGTGTGCTAGTGCAAGCTTTGACCTTGTAGGAGGAATGCTGTTCCACTGGGCTTGTTTCTGCTTGCTTTGGTTAAGTTTATGCATGGCAGAAACTGGGCTAAATCTCCAAAAATCACTGTGCATTGATGGGCAATTCCAGGGGACTGCTGGGACCCAGCATATCAAACCCAGCTAAGAGGGACTTGGAGCCACACCTAGCGCAAAAACCCCAAAAATTGATTCAGCCTTGCTACTTATTGCTTCCTCTGCAGGTTGTTTTTGTTTTATTTCCTTACTTCATAGATTCATGCTGTTGCCTAAATCCAGTCCTTCCTGACAGAGTCAGAATGTCCTACTGATATTCAGACTCTGTCCCTTTCTTAAATGGGAGCAGAGAGTTGCAATTATGACTGCAATGGCAAGAGAAGCTTTGATCAGAAATGGGCCTGATGAGGAGTGTGCTGAGGGATTAATGTAGAGCTGACTTCATCAGCAGCTGAGAGTAGTGTGGAGGAGGAATTTAGGTGCTTCTTAGGGCCTCAACAATGCAAAGCAGCCATCATCAACAAGGTGTTCCCCAGAGGATGCTAATCACTATTCTCCCTCTTGATCAGCAGTTAAGAGTGTCTCTCTTCTTTCTACTTATCACTTAGTCAGGGATACCAGAGGTATTTCTTAGAAGATAAGAACATTATTTACACTCAGCTTTAGAAAGGAAAGAAGAGATTGTCAGTGAGCTGCAACCATTATTGTTCCTGTTATCCTTTGCATAGCAAAGACGCTTCACCATGCTCAGACCCCATCCTGAAGGGCCCAGTAAGTTGTAGTGACTGTACTGCCTGCTTCAGCTCTGAAAGGGCTGGAAGAGATGTGCAGCAGGGGTGGGGGAGGGAGGGCCAGAAGTTCGAAGTGCAGGTATAGATCAAAGGAATCTGGGAAGCCTCAGATTTTCTCACCTATCATGGCCTGTGTGCTTGGGGAGTAGGGAACATCTCTTCTCCCTGTTCACTTCCATTAGAGCTTATCTAAAAATCCAAACCGTGTTATCCAATGGATGTAGGGTAACCCTCCTCTACCGTATAGTTCCAGTCCAGTTCTAGAGTAGATGTACCCTCCTGTTAGCAACATGGGAAAGGGCACTGAGAGATGCATCTCACTTTTGGTGAGAAAGAGATAAAAAAAATATTAGAATATGTACTTTAGGACCATCTAGTGCTGCTCCTTATTAAGGACTGGGAATTTTCTTCTTGTTTTCTTTATTTTTTTTAATGGATAATTAAAATTGTATGAGATAGAGTTGAGACTACTGTGTCCTTCAGAACACCAAGTTCTGTCTATACGTGTGATGAGAAGGCTGGATAGGTACATATGCCAGCTCCCACAAACAACGTGCTAATATCTACAGCTACGACATCATCAGTGCTCTGATATTTAACCAGAAGGTATCTCAGCCTTCAGCTCATGTTCTTCTCAGCTTCCCTTGTTATTCTCTCTGCTAAACAGACAGAAAATGATATTATGTCTATGAAGCCAAAGGCTGTGTGTGTGCATGCTCTGGAATTTAGTAATGATATTGCTAATTGGAAGGTTCAAGGTCATTCTTACATCCTTACATTTACATGCTTGGTCATTTTCTCCTGCATTAACTGCAGTTAATGTGAGAGTTGTACTCCCTCCCTCAGAGTTTCAGAAGCTGCTGTCTGCTAAACACTGAGTAGATGGGGTCCTCGAGGAGTCCTGAAGTGGGAAATGTCCTGGATTATTTTTTGTGATGAAGATTGCTAACTACCCTTAGCTTTTCTGTACATGGAAAATGGAAGAACCCATTTGTCGGTCACTCAGTTAAAATGACACAGCATATGGAATGCAGGTGTGTTACAAGTCTGCAATATTATGATTAATACAGATACCAAGCAGCTTTAAACCAGCAAACCTCAGTACCTGGCGTCCCATGGCAGCTCAGAGCTTAGACAAAATTCACTTACCTCACTTTGTCCATAGAAGTTTAACAGCCTCTTCTGAGATCAGTATTGGGTGGGGATTGGCCTGTACCATAAGCTGTGTGGCTCTGAGGTGTCTCAGGTACATCAGTGCATCACTGTATTACTGTGTGCAGTGCAGACCTACCCCTACTGCCAAATGGATTGGTGCTGCTGGAAACCTAAGGGGAGGATCTGGGGCAGGAAGAGTGGCAATCTTCTTCAGATGTGGACTGGTAGTTTATCTGAGCAACTTTTGTCCCTGGCACAGTACTACATCTGGTTTGTTATCCTTAGCAGGGCCACTTGTTTGGCGATGCTGGTTGTCACTTACAAGTTTCCTTACACCATCAAAGAGGAGCACAGAGCAGAGTTTTGGTGGCCGCACAAAGACCCTGGAAGAGGGAATCAATGAGGGCATATTTCTCAATGTCCCTTCCAACTGCTTAGGGAAACTCAGGACCCTTTCAGACCTGCATATCCACAGACGTTAGTGAACACACCCGTGTCCCAAGCACAGCAGCACGTAGAAGAGGCTGCACCATGGACGCATGCAGAGAGGAAGTTCAGACCTCAACTTGCCTCCTAGCACCTTGCTGGTGAGGTGAGCCACTTAAGGAAGAGCAGAAGAGACCCTCTTGTCTCGTCTGCCACCTCTTTTTGACCTTGCAGCTATTTCAGAGCCTGTGATATCAAGAGTAACTAACTTGCTGCAAACTTAGACGTGTTTATCTCACATATACATGAAACTCCATAATAACTAGCTCATATATTTGTTCCTAATGTGGCTACAGAGAGATTTGGTGTTGCTTAACTCATCCATTATCACTGATCACTTTTTGTTACATCCTTGCCCAAAGGCAATGACTTTGGTCAAGCTATAAATGCTGGTAGTTTCTGAATAGCTTCAGTTACTGGACCAAATGACTGCTCGGTGACTTAAAGCTGTGAAAGCAGGGGAAAAAATCCCAGTGACTGTATATTCAAGCAGAAGAGGGAATTCTGTGATGGGGAGTCACTTCTATGCTCTTGCTTTCAGCTGCTATGTGAAGAAGGGGTGACTCTTCACCAGGCTCTGGTGCTAGGTCAGCTCCTCTGAACAAGAGGCAAGCCCAGATGCAAACTTTGTGGCTTAGCCCCATGTTAATGCATTCCCAAACACTAATTAAGAGTGGTGAATGAAGAGAGAAATGAAGGTTAATGTAGCATGCTGGCAGTTTTGAGGCTGCCTGCCAAATGAAAACTTTAGAGGTGATGCAGAAGTAGAGGCCAGCAGCCTGCTCACGAGTGAACTGGAGAGCTTGGGCTGGTGTAAATGCTGCTTCCTCTGGAGGGAAGATGAAAAGAGGTTGTAGTGGGCCAGTATCCAAAAGGAGAGTGGGGAGGGAAAAATTTGGGGCATGGGAATAGATAGCTTTCCTGAGGACAAATGTTGGAGACCCTCTTTGCCTTAGGCAGAATCTACTGGAAATAAGATGGAACTGCAGGTAGCTGGGAACTCAGAGACGTACCTGGAAGTGCTTGGAAGCTCTGCAAGAAGAGTGATGTCATTGTGGGTTCCACTTTTGGTGGGGAGTTAGAGGGGCTCTTAAATTCCTAGTCTCTGTGCTGATTTCGTCTCCCTGAGCAACCCCCTTTGTAGAGCAAGCCCTGTTGACAAGGCTGCATTCCATTTTCACCTATGAGCTCCTGATGTAGGGGCCAAATAGGTGGTGAGAGAAGAGCTTTCACTCAGTAGTGAGCCACTCTGTGATTTCTGCAGGTGTGGTGATGCAGGACTGACCTTGGCAAGCAGGTGAGGGGTTTTTGCTGAGCAGAGAGTCAAGAGCTCTGTGAGTAAAAGCCAACAGTTTTCCTCTTCAGTTCAGCAGGTCTGTGCTGTCATTACTGAGAAATCATAACCAGCTTCATGGCATCAAAGTGTACTGCTGGGAAATTACTCTCCATGAGATCTCCTCTGTCCTCCATTCCTTTTTTCTACTGGATGCAATACTCCTTGGGTTTTAGGTGAATTGAATGGAAGGTTGAAGGACAGCAAATTTGGGAGAAGGAGAGAACATGAGGAATATTACTATAAAAACAGGAAGGAAAGCAGACCAACTTCAGTGTAAAATATTTACAGTAAAGCTATTGACTTGGAATTTTCTCTCAAATTCCTCCTTTAAACCAAGGGTTTGCTAAAGCTCACAAGCCTTACGGACAGGTCTGTCATGTTCAGTTTCTACAGGCTTATTTTCAGCAACTCTGGTGCTATTTTCAGATTGTTGCAACACTTTCTGGATCAAATGCTAGGTCCTCAATATCCCGCCAGGTATCTGCTTGTCTTCTTGTTTTCTATGCTCTCACAGCTTTGATATCTGAAATTGTGTTGCAGAGATCGGAGAAGGGACTATATAGGTTGCAAATGGTCCAAACAGATTATTTTATGTCTTACCATGAGGTACATTTGGGGATTTTTTCCTCCTGTCCTACTTTTATGAGTTGAATTGTAGGAAAGTTTACATCAGAGAGGACTTCCTGAATTAATCTAGTAGTCCCCAAACCTCTGTATTGCTTTTCCACACAAGTACTCCCATCTTGGCATTGGACGGTGAGGGTTGAAATGTCTCAGTGCTCAGTTACTTCTATTTTTTCCCTCCCTTAATGGTTTCTTATAGAATTATAGAACGGTTTGGGTTGGAAGGGACCTTAAAGATCATCTAGTTTCAATCCCCCTGCCGTGGGCAGGGATGCCACCCACTAGATTAGGTTTCTCAGGGCCCCAATGGGGCATCCACAACTTCTTTGGACAACCTGTTCCAGTGCCTCACCATGCTCACCTCTGCCTCCAGGGTAACAATGTCAAATGAAGCTAGTTACCAGGCAATGTGATAGAACCAGCATCACTTTAAATTAGTTCTCAGGTCAGCATGTTCCCATATAATTTTTTTTTTTTATATTCCCTACTATCTCTTCTTCCCTTCTTCCAAGCGACATGGATCCTGAAGGCTCTTCTAAGCATTTGTGGTGTCATATGTGCATGTAATCATGAATATGAACAAAGGTAATGTGCTGCTTGGAAGTCGTAGAGATGATGTGCTGGATGTTTCCTTGCCTGATCAGATCTAGAACAAAGGCAGCAGCAGAGCAACCTGAGTTCAGGAGGAGATGAAGCACCATTGAGTTTAGGAATAGTTCAGGCTCATCTTGGAGTGCAAAGACCCAACCTCGTGTTGCGTCTGCAGGCAGATGAGGAAACCTAAGATTTGCTTTGGTTCCAATTTGCTTCAAGTGGAAGCAGGAATTGAAGCTACTGAAAAGTTTTTTTGACTGATTCCAGCCAAGAAAACAGGCAAGGTCAGCAAAGTCTTGCTCTTAGTTCTGAGCTGAGGAGAGCCCATCTGTCCATTTGCCTGGGGCTCTGCAAGCAGCCATCTGCCTTGATAACCGAGCTGTGAAAAGCACAATGTGAAGGATGGAAGCAGAAGCCAAGGAGGAGCTGGACCTGCCTCTCACACCCACAGCACTCTGTACAGGATGGCTGTCAGCACTGAGCTGGCCATGGCTGCCATCTGAGCGTCACCAGAGCAGAGCCACCAGCAGTGCAGCTATTGGACCTCACGGCACTGCTTCAGCCATCACAGATGACTTGATTTGGGTTGTACTTGGGCCTGGCCTCTGCAGCAAACAGGCATTGAACAAACGGGGCCACAGCACCATTTCTGGTTAGCTTTGGAGGTAGGGAAAGTGCATCTTCTCAGTGGAGAACCTGTGCTGTGCTTGGCTTGCTAAGCAGAAATGTCCTTATGGCAACATATGACACTCATCTGTGTCAAAGGGAGCCCTGTTTAGGTTTCCTCAGCAGATGTGACTATAACAGATGTGTTATAAATGTGATATCTCATGGGGATATGGATTATGCAGACCCGGTAAACTAGGGGGACACATGGGAATTCTGCCTGATGTACATTTTCTGTACTTGAGTGCAAAACTCAATAATTCCTCAAAAATGGCTCAGTATAATCATTCATCGCTGTTAATTAGCTGACCAGTCTTGAGGGGATCTTGTTAAAGGAAATCTTGTCTGTACTGATGTTTTTAACAGAGAATACTCATTACTTAGTAAAGACCTGAGATGTAATGAGCTGGTTTACAGTTCAGTTGTGTTTGTATTCAAGTAATATTTACAGTTTCCATGCTAAGAGCAGATGAGAATATTCTAATCTAGAGTAAATCTTTAGGAAGTCCACTGCTATTAATAGCTTACTCTAATTTTGCATGAAATCAGGATATAAACTCTAATNAGGGGTCTTAACACAATCAAGACAAAAAAAAAAAAAAAAAAAGAAAGAAAAGAAAAAGAGAAATATATTTTAGTTGCGAAAAATGAAAGCATATAAACCCTTGTCTCTCACACTCCAGCTGGGTGGTCTAAGAAGGTTATGCACTCTGCCCAAAATTATGTTTTTATATTTGTAAATAATTCTTCTAGTTCTTCTCAAAAGGGGGTGATGAGGGTAAGTGGTTTGTGAGGGGCTAGATTTGCACCACGCTGGATTTTTCAAGAACCTTGCTCCCAGAGCTGCAGGACCCACTGAACATCTGGAGGTCATGTTCACACCTGAGTGCCTAACCTGTGCTGCTCTGCTGCCTGGAGCACCAGCCTCGTCTCTGGGCAAAACACACTGTGTGAACCTAAACTGCTGGAGCTCGTCACAGCAATCCCTGATCGTAGCCTGGTAGTGTCCAGGAACGGCGTCATCAGCACAGAGGAGGAGGATGCTCTCTCAGCAAATTCCTCACAGTCCCTGCTGGGGACTTCTGCCAGCACACCGACATCTGCTGGGGCCTGTGGAAGGGGCACTCTTGCTGCCACAGCTTTTCTGGCAGAAAATATTTGCACTGATGTTATTTAAAGGAAAAAGGATTGCACTTTTAGTAGCATAACTTTTCCCACAGGGAGTGGTTTTCCTGCAGCAATGCAGTAATTCCAAGAGTGCTTTATTTACTGCTGAAAACTACTGATATTCCTGCAGGCTGGAGCACCATACAGACAGCCCTTGTCCAACTCTTATCCTCTCACAAAATAAGTAATATTTTACTTGTTACTTAACACAAATAAATAATATTTATGATATTACTTCTTTTTACCATTCCTGAATGACATAAACCACCTAAGCAGAATTCTGTAGAGCTTTCTCTGTGCTGAGGACATCTGCTAGCAGATCTATCTCAGTCCTGGCTCATGCCTCACCACACCTCCCTGCAGCAGAGTGTGGCTGAGCAGGTTTGCTGTGCAGGTTTCTAGCATACTGCTGTGTCACCAGTAAATGCCTGGATAATTTTTAACCTCACATGGGATAGGTTTATCAGCTGCAGGTGGACAAAATAATTATACACACTGCTCTCTATGAAAACTGGGTCAACAGGATAGTAATTCTTTTTATGTTCTGTCAGGCCTCTCCAATTTACACCTAAGGTCAGACTTCAGGGAGAAAGATATTTGAGCCAATGCAAGCAGCCATCATATCTATTCAGATGATGTCACCTTTCTAAGGCATTTTCTTCCCTCTAATTTTGCATCATAATATTGGCTATGATACAATCATTGCTCTTGACAAAACAAGAAAGGAGAGCCCAGGGGAAAAATATTGATATTTACTTAAAATGAACTATGATAGATAAATGCACACCCTCATTGTGTCAGGGCATGAAGAATCATGGACTTCCAGCACCACAACTTTCCAGGCAGACATCCTCAGGGTCAATGTGGTTATGCTGGCAAAACTGCATGTTTAGGAGTGCATCTTCCTTTGCCCATGGGATGTGGTTTTCCCAGACCAGTCCAGGGTACACTATGTGCATGTGTTTACGTCCAGGAAAGCTGTAAGGTGACGGAGCTCTTCAGCTGGTGGGGTTGTGATCATTTCCATTGAGAGGTGATGGTTGTTGTTAACATCAGTTTTGGGGCACCAAAGCCTGAGAACCACAGTGAACCAATGATTCGCTAAACCTTGCTATCAGTGGCTTTGGAAGAAGAGTAGGGAAGGGTGAAGAATAGCATATCCCTAGAGTGTGTTTCCATGTAATTTCTACCAACACGTGGTTGGCTTTTGTGTTTTCCTTTCCTATTCAGTGCAATGCTGGGTTCTGATAAGGATCTCACACCTTTTGGATTCCAGCTAATTTCTTCACCTGACTGGCAGTGCCTGTGCTGGCACACAAAGCAGGCCAGGACCTGCTCTAGCCCAGAGGGTAAGAGGCATGGCATGGCTTGTACTTAGGGAATTAAGCCTTCCTTCTTCACAGAGCAGGGCACTCTTCTCTACTAGACCAGCTGGAAGCTGTCTCCATGGCTCTGCTTCTTTTCTGCTGTTCTGGTGTTGACCAATGGTAAGAATGAGATCTGCAGGTGGTTTTACTCTTAAAGTATCCATGTGCTGAGCTGCAATTACCTCTGGTGTGCTAGGAGCTCTTGTGTGTTGGTAGACATAACTTCTCTAGACCATTAATTTTTTTACACACTGGCACTATGTCACTCCCTGTTTGCATAGTCTCTGAAGGAAACAGATGCAATCTTTTCCATCTCTCCCTGTGCTGACGTCTTTCTGTGCTGCTCATCACTCTCATCAGCTGTTCCTCAGCTGAATCTAAGCCACAGTTAGAAATTCAAAGCTGGGCCCCTCCCCAGCTGCTGCTTTGATGTCCCTTTCTCCCCCTCCACATCACCTACATCGCTCCCTTTGAACACCGACGTTGTGATAAGGTTTATGAAATTACTTCCCGTTAGGATGAGGGCACCCAAACCCTGCATGTCTCAGGACCATCTCCTGCTTCTGACATGGGCATGGGTAAGTATCTTCTAGCAGAAAGACAAGATTCATTGTGGAGTTGCCACAGTTTGTGAATCAGAGCCCTGGAATACATGCATAAACACTAATTAAACCCAATTTAAAAGTGTCTGATATTTATCAAGCTTCATTTAGTTAGGGATCAAAATTAAATTATTGATTAGTTACTGAGTAAAGCTACATCAGTGTCATCTTCTAAAGTAAACAGAAGAACATCTACCTGAAGGGACCAATTCAATTCTCAGTCAACTTCAGAAAACATTTGATTTGGTGCCACTTAGGAACATCATAAGCCTGAAAGCCAAATGTTTGCATTTAAATTACATCCCAATTAAAATTTTGGGCCAGAATTCACTGCATAATTCACTTCTTCTCCTGAAAGTCAGAGCTTAGAGGATGTCTGATTCTAGAGTTTTTGGTGGTTTTTTTTTGTTTTGTTTGTTTGTTTGTTTGTTTTTGTAATTTAAGATCTAGGAAACAGGAGCCAGCAAAGGCTGCTTGCTCAGTGGCTTGCAGAAAGTTTTCCAAACCTGGCCAGATAATGAGGGGAGCATCAATGATATCACTGGCAGAATACATTATAACATTTGTTGGAAAAGACTTTCAGAGGAACAGAATACAATAGAAATGCTGTAGCAGAGTGAGAATTGCACAAGGGTCTGGGATCTGGTCTTGGAAGATACCTAGTGTTAGCAACTTCACTAGAAGGCTACAGCAGACCATTAGGAGACAATAAATCTCTGCACAAATGTTGCCTTAATCCAAATAGGTTTAGGGATAATTCATACCAGCAAGAATAGGAGGGATAACAAGAATTTTTTGGAGAGGAAGAAAAACTAATATTGACATTTCTTTCCTTGAATACTCCATCTTGCTCTTCAGCACTATTTCTGTTTTAAATGGGAAAATATAAGTTGCAGATCTGCTACTGCTACTAATTTTAAAATTAATAGCTCCTTTTTCTTTTTTTTCCCCTAAGTAAGAACTTTTAACTTGTTGGTAGTTGGTGAGATATGTGGACCTTGGAGCCAACTGGAGTCTCACTATTTATGTTATGGTATAGCCTGGAGATCATAATTCGTCTTCCAGGTGCTGCACAGATAGAGGCAGCCTGCTCCAAAGAGCCTCAAAGTAGGTAAGGGGTGGAGGGGGGGACAACAAAAAGATAGGGACAACAATGTGAGCTCAGGCTGCCAAGCAGGTTGGAGCTGGGACTTTTCTCTTGCATCCTCCATCACCCTGTGTTCCAGGAGGGATTTTCCACTGTTTTCCTGAGTGTTGTATTTCAGCAGTTCTAGCTGTTTTCTAACTACTGTCACTGACATGGCCAAAACTCAGCCTACTGCCTTTTTTTTTTGTTGTTGTTGTTGTTGTTGTTGTTTTCCCTGGAGAAGGGCATATATGTGCTTTCCCACTTGGAGATACCAATCCCATGAAATA
>WAAG01007085.1:0-19086 GCA_013390105.1 Tichodroma muraria | reverse complement strand
AGAAGTTTTCTGGTTTCATCTGAATATTTAAAGAGTTCACAAAGGCAGCAGCCATGCCAAAGCAGTCAGGTTATACAATCCAGGCCGTGCTGGGGCTGTAGAGCTGCAGAGCTGCTCCTGGCCTCAGCCGCTGGCTGGATTCTTGCGGCTGGAGAGAGAGGGTTAATAGATTCCTCTCTCCACCCCTCGGTCTCATCAGGGTTAAACCAGCCTCGGGATAAGCTCCACTCAGGAAGCCATCCCCGCCCGGTCTCAGTGGCGTGATCTCTGGCGGCTCCGGGACAGCCCTGAGGAGCTCTCCCAGCGACCATGCTGCTGGAGAAGGGAACTCGGATTCCATCAGGCAGATATCAGCGGCCGTGGCTCGGCCCCGCGATCTTTTTCCCCTTCCCGGCCGTGTTCGGCCCGGCCCGACTCCCCCCAGCCCCTGAGGGCCGCGGGGCAGCGGCCGGCAGCAGCTGTTCCCTGTGTCCCAGCCGGAAACCGAGAGAGCGAATGTTCCCGCGTTCGCATTTAAAAGGTGTATCCGCAAAGGCGCACCCACGCTTTCATTGGTTTTATCAAGTGTCAGTAATATACATTGGCCAATCACGGCCAAACTACAACACTACTGGAAATGCCTACACCTCTGTGAAATATGCTGTCAGAGCTATTTGTGGCACACCATAACTAATAGTGTTTTCTTTTCGTACAGACGCTGCTATATAGTAGAATTAACACGTCAGTAGTCTCTGCCACAGCCCTCCTTGCCTTAGTGGGAAGTCTTAGTGGGAAGTCGCTTGCACTTAGTGGGAAGTGTTTTCTTCTGTAAAAGATATTAGCAGTTTCTTATTATGCTGGAGGATACAGTTATTAATATTTGCTATCCAGGTGGGCATTGCAGATTTGTGATGATACAACTACAAGTTGTAACTAACTACAAGTAGTCCAGCAAAATTCAATGCTATCTTATGTAATTTTGCTACATAGTTGTAGCACACGGTATTTGCTGCAGTCTAATGTAAAATATCTCTGCTGTGTAGCAACGCTCCTGCAGACTGTTCAGACTACCTCAGGACTGGCTGTTATTCTCTTTACCAGAGCTATGTATGAACCAGTTGAGGAATTACCTTCCTTGGTAAGTGTATTTCTTGGCTGAAGGCTGTGCAATATCATGATGTTGTTACCTTGTGCAATCAGTGTTGTCTGGAGGCTTTGCTGATGGAGATACCAGGGCTTGCCAGCCTCTCTCCGAGTCCTTAGCTGGAGTATAATCCTTTCTTCTCTCCTTGCTATATGAAGTAATAAGACTTGGGTTTTGAATTTGACAAACGTTGTTTACAAGAAATCTCTTCAGATCTTCTAAGCTATGCACAAAACAGGTTTTCTGCTGTGCTGAGGTGCTGTAATGGGTGTACTTCCGGTGTTCCAGATCAGTGACTTACTCCTTGGGACAGTGGAGCACTCAAGTGTGCCAGCGTGGTTCGTGAGGAACTGTGGAGTTCTGTGCGCGGCAGAACTCCCGGACTCGGTCCTGCTCTTCCTTTGCCATGGAGCACTGGCTATGCTGGATTGGAAGAATGGCAACATGGGTGAAAATGGAGAGAAGCTGTTATTGGATATTGCATCAGTCTTGTTGTCTTTGAGTTCAGAGTAAGTTTGTGTTTTAATCTGTGTTGTTTCATGTTTGGGAGGAGAGGTTTATCTTTTTAATTCTATTTTTGCATGATCCCTGTGGTTCTGGTGGAATCTCTCTGATGTTTTCAGTGTAATGATACTAGGTTTTGCCACAGATCATGCCATCTTTTTAATATTTTAATAAAAACTTTAAATTAGAAAAATACTATGATGTTGCATATGTAGTTCTAAGTTTCAGGTTTTTCTTGCATGCTAAAATACTGTTTTCTAACATGAATGGGATAAATTTATCAATTCCTTTTTGGTAAGGTGTGTCAGTATCAGTTCTTACATAGACAGATAAACTTCAGTTTCAGGACATCATGTCCTCTCCTTCTGAAAGTTCAGAGGAAAGCAAAGTGTGCCAGTGAGTGGAATACTTGAAGTAAGATGAGTTTTAGTAGTTTTTTTTCTGACTGCAGGCATTGACTACTTGCATCTAAGGGCCTACAAGCACTGTTGGATTGGAGATTAAAACATTTATTTAGTTTAACCTTTGATTGCCTTGGAGATGAGTTTTGTGATTTTGTTTTTATGAAGTTTTCCTTACATTTTCAAGAAGCATGCAACAACATAATGCTGCTCAAATGTTAGCAGGTGCATAGTAATTTTTTATTTTTTTTTATTTTATTATTGTGGGGCTTGTGTGGTTTCTTTTCCCCATTGTTAGGGGGTTTAGCTGCAACCACTTAATAGCACATCAGGTAACTAAGCATGTACTTGGCTAAATCCAGTTGATCACTTCTGTGTTCATTCCTTTTCCTCCATGAATGGCTTGTGTCTCCTAACCTGTTTTCATGTAAGGTAAATGAATGTGATGAATAGTTACTAGGAAATACAAAATTTGTTTTTTTTTTAATACTGATAAATGAAGATAATGAATCTTTTTTGTGTTTGTTCTTTTTAAAAGGTTAAAAGAATCCAGTGTGGCAACATCTTTGTCTAGAATCCTTGGTATTTGGACTAATTCAGCACTGACTGCCCTTGTTTCATGCTCTCCAGATCTAAAAATCAAACTTAATGGGAACTCTGATATAATTGGGAAGCTGCTGGAATACATTTATATGCACTGGGACCACCCTCTGGATGCCATCAGACATCAAACCAAATTGATTTTCAAGAATCTTCTTCAGATACACCAAACTACCATTGTTGGATCCGATGGAAAATCAGACCCATTCTTTGCAAGGCTGATAAAGCATTTACTGAGCTTGGATTGGCATGTGAAAGGGAAATATGCGTCTCTTAGCTGTCTGGTGGAGTGTGTGGGCACTGAAAATATACTGCAGTTGGACAGAGCAATTCCAGTGCAAATCCTGGATGTGATGAGTGATCAGTCTCTTGCACCTTATGCTAGTGATCTTCTGGAAACCATGTTTACAAATCACAAGGCCCATTTTACTTTGAGTTTTCAGGAGGGCACTTGGATTGACCAGTGGCACAACATCTGGGTTTCTCCTCTTCTGGTAATACTGTGTGAAGGGAACCATGACCAAACTACTTATATAATAGATTACTATTTACCAAAATTGCTCAAATGTAGCCCTGACAGTCTGAGCTACATGATGAGAATTCTTCAGGCCTCTGCAAATGCTAATCTGGGTAAGAAAATAAACTTTGTATTTGTAATTAAGATTGGATTAAAAAAAAATATAAATCGTAGCCATGTGATTTCTGGTCTATTATTATTGCTAGAATTAATTAGAGAGAAGAATTCCAGATGGTTATTATTGCTATTAGTATTTCAAGGTGAAAGTCATAGTAATCATAAGTGTGTATTTATACCATGAGCAAAATCCTTCTGTGGGTGCCTTATGGTTCTCTTGACCAGGGTTTGTTAAATTTGTGTGTTCTCTACTACTAGTTTTATTTCTTACACAGGTGTGTCCAATAACAGCTTTGTTTTTTCTTGTAAATATGTGGATACAAGATTTATGATTCTTTTGTTTTGAAGTAATTTAGTGTGAATCAAAAAATGGCTTGTGAGACCTCACAAGGTCTTTCTTTCATATGATATACTTGAGATGAAACTTTTTGGGAACCAAGTGATTTAGAACTAGTTTAATATGTAGCAGCACTGTCTTTTGGGATTTACGGAGTAGAAATAAAAGGGGGTGGGTCATGTGTTGAAAGTATTGGGATTTTCTGACAAGCACTGCAAGTAGTACATTGCTTATGTTGATCAAACAGTAATTATTACTGGTTTTCATTTCCTTTAGGCTCTTGCAGTACTAGAGGAGCTCTTGGAGCGTTAATGGCATGCTTGAGAACAGCCAGGGCTCACGGACACCTTGTGCTTTCAAATATCATGAGTAGTGGTCTTGTATCCACTGAGTGTATAAAACAGGGTCTAGTTCATCAGCACAGCCAGGTAAAGAGACAATTATTTATGTATCCTTTAAATTAGAATAATTGCTTGATCCTGATACTACTGTGTTAGTGTTGTGTTAAAACAAAGGTGTCATCCATAGGTGTTAGTAACTCTTTTGTGATGAACTTTTAAATATCTTTCAGGTTTGCATTGATGCTTTAGGTTTACTTTGTGAAAGTCATCGTACTACAGAAGTCGTGTCTCTGGAAGAAATGCAACTAATTCAGTTTTTTATGATGTACAACTTGAACAACCAATCTCCTTCCGTAAGGCAACAGATTGTTTCTCTGCTGAGAAAGGTAATTTCAAACCATAAGCAATGTCTAATGTGCCTCTTATGTTAGTTATAACATCATTTAATAAAAAAATGAGTATGTTATGAAGTTGCTCACTGGAAGGAGTAGAAGCTCTAAGATCAGGACTGTTATAATGCCAGCTGGATGGTGTTAAGTCATCACAGGCAAGGATGGCTTAAACAAAAAATTAAGTGGGCAGAGGCACGGTAGCTTGGCCATGGATGGTGGTGGGTGTTGCTTGACCTGCCAGCGCCTGCACGCTTCGCCAATAACGAAGCAGTGTGCCCTGGAGTCAGCAGTGAACCTTGTGTTGCCTTTGCTGGAGCCTAAGGCTGTGCTTACACAGACTGGTCACCTGTCAAACAGATTCAGTCACTTCATCACCCTCAGAAACCTGAGCTGAAAACAAAGTAGAGGAATATTCAGCACGACATGGCTGTGCCATTACCTTCTGCAGGGAATGTGTCTTTCCATCTGGTGGAGGTTGCCAAGGTCACGTGTAGCTCATGGTAGAAGGATAGAAGGGTAGGTAGAGGGATAAAATGAAGAACCACATATGTATAAGGAATATCTTGGAAGATATTTATGGCAAAAGAAAGCAGTGCAGAGGGAGAAAATAATTAATTTGAGAAGGGGAAAAAATGAGGGAGTCAGTTTGGCAAAAACAAAAGAGAAATCCCATCTCTCTCCTTTCTTACCTGATGCGGGCTGAGGAACATGAGATGGAGAAGTTGTGCTAGATGAGAGTGTGATAAGAAAGGAAATATTACTTATGGGTAGTAAAACAGGTGGAGGAAGGACTTTTGAAGTGAATCAAACTCTTCAGAGACACTGGGGCTGTAGAAATTATCTGCATTGAGGTTTTTTTTACGGGTGAACACAGTTACACAGAAAATGAGGTAGAAGGAGAAGACTTGGCATGAATTTAAGAAGGGAGATGGAAGAAGGTGTTGGAGGTGTAGAGGGAGGAGAGAAAAAAATTGGTCACAAGAGAGACGGGAAGCAAAACCTTGAGTATGGAGTGGTGTGGGAAGAATCTGTTCTGTTACGCTGTATGCAAACTTCCTAAAAATTACAGGCAGTGTGATTTGGAAAATAAGCTGAGAATCTGCCTTTCCCTTATTTCACTGTCAATGATTCTTGTCTCACCTATATTTTCTTTTGGTTTAAAAGTTATTTTGCAGGATACAAGAAAGTTCTCAAGTGCTTTATAAATGGGAGCAAAATAAAACCAAGCAAGGCTTAGTTGAGAACTCAACTAAAATGCCTCCTTTGAGGATTTTGCAGCAATACAAAGTAAGTAGACATCTAGAGATGCAGGTGATA
The DNA here is from genome assembly GCA_013390105.1 of Tichodroma muraria. NCBI lineage: Eukaryota > Metazoa > Chordata > Aves > Passeriformes > Sittidae > Tichodroma > Tichodroma muraria. The sequence goes on along the minus strand of WAAG01007085.1, from coordinate 13,437 downwards.
GAGGTGGGATAGCATTTCTGAGGGTTCATTGTTCCCGAACACTACTGGCTAAGTTAGGCTCTGTGTGTTAGGTGATAGTGCAGTGCAGAAGGAAAAAACCTGTAAAGCCAAACAGTGCTGAGGAGCTTGTCCACTGTGATGTACTTGTGCAAGTTTGTTTTGACTAAATATACTGTTGTTGATGAACTGAATGCCCATTGGTATTTGGAGGGTGTCTTTAAGGTAAATTTTATTCAAAACCAATAAAGGTTATTTATGAGAGATTACTCTGTGATGTGCATTGAAACAGCAGTAAGTGAGGAGTGCCTGAAGATTCACCCTTAATCCAAGGAAGTAAATTGGGTAAATGACCTGTCATCTGTTGGCCATTTAGTAGCAAGCTTTAAATGATACGTGTTACTTGAACTTAAATAGAGATCAGTTGAGCTTCGGTCTTTTGCTGGGTCTCCAGTATCAGTGAGTGAGAGAATGAATGACAATAGCTTAAGTATGAAGACTTCTTTAGTATTTGTCCTTTTAATCCTATTTCAAGGCTCACATCATCAGTAGCTTTGTGTTAGTCTGTTCCTTGAGTTCTGCTTTTGTTGGTCAGCAAATTTTCAAGATTCGATACTATGGCTGTCTTTTTGTGGGGGTGGGAAAGGGAACCTGTTGTATCTAAAAACTCAAATGATTGTCCAGCCTTCACTGTACTCTAAGAAACAAGAAACTCTGTACTGTGAGTGTTGGCTTCTTGTTTTTCCGACATTAACTGTAATGTCATAAATTTGGGGGTAAAGTAGAATGTCCTGAATTCAGTTTCTTAATTCTTTTGTTTGTAGGGCAGCAAGTAAACAGTCTTAATTTTTTTCTTGCAATTTTTTTTCCCAGGATTTCATGTCATCTATATGTGCCAGACTTTTTGAGGTATTGTTTCCTGGTTCATCACACCCAACCAGGTTTTCTGCACTAAGTATTTTGGAATCAATAGCAGAAATATTTTCTGTTCCAAAAGGTAAGAAGTCTAATTTATAGACTTTAATAAATGGGAGGCATTGAAGAAGTCTTTTACACCAGCTAGTCAGTTTCTGTCAAAGTAAAAGGGTATTCTTAGTCCTTAATTTCTATGGCATTTCCCAGGTTGCTTTTGTTTTACCTCAAGGGAGGATAGTAAGTTTTATTGGGCAAAGGAATATTGATGTAATGCAAATAATTAATGCCTGTTGCATATCTTCTATGAATTTAGATTTTCTTTCATAGCTTTTTTTTTTAGGAAGTTGTTTTTTTTTTATTATGAGGAAAACTTCTGGACAAGTTTCAATGTATTTGAAAACTTCACTCATTTGTCCTGCACATGTATCTTGATAGCTTGAAACACTGAATTTGCAAAATCTCTTGATTGAAAAATATTGCATATCCTCATGATACTATACTAAATAAAAACCAGTTTTATTGTCCAGTTAATGATGATGTGCTGGTATTATTTTGAATTTTCTTAATGATTTTGTGACAATCTTAATTCAAGAAGTATTTGTTAGAGTCTTCGAGTATTGATATTCTTGCTGAATCTTGTCTCTGCATCATATGGCCAACATAAAAATATGTTTCAGTCCTAAATTTTAACACTTTTCTTTAAAAAATGAGTTGTCTAAGATTAAAGTTGCTTTTGAGAGGGAGTAAAAAATGCTGTCTCGCTAAATCATTTCTCAAAACCCCTTGATAAATAAGCACATGATTGTTATTATTATGAGTATGTAGTATATTGTTACTGCTTTTTTAAAAATAGAAGGTTATTGTCAGTTGTTTATAATAGCAGCTGAGGATTTTATAGATTGGACATTACTTCTGTAAAGGCAATTCAGCTGTTGTGTTCTGTGCTGTATTGTGGTGCAGTTGTTTACATCCTAAAATTTCTGCCTTCTTTACAGTATTAAGTCACCAGAATTCACAACTCATTTATATCTACTAAATGAAATTGTAATGGCTTACATTTTAAGGGATTATTCCTGTGACAAAATAACTCAAACCACCAAGTGCCAAAACACACTGAAGCTTTCAACCCCTTTTTTGAAATGAATTATTTTCTAATAGTACTTAAAGGGAAAGAGTTTTTAAGCAAAACTAAATAAGGATTATTTTATTGCTGAGTTTAGAGGGAGTAAATGGGATACTGTTTTTAGCAGTAAGTTTTTTTTCTGTATTACTAAGAGTAATTTTTTAAATAAGGTAGGCCTTTTTTAATGGTAAATATGGTATTTTAAGACCTATTAGGAGAAATAATATTAAAATAATATAGCTAAAATTTTAATGCTTCTTTTAGTTTAGCAAAGCAGAATGTGAAGACATGCTTATTCTGGAAAGAGTTACAGCACAACTCTCTAAGGCATTAATTTCTTTGAACAGGCCAGGCACAAGTTTTTCAGTTGGATCAGGAGATTGATTCTGCTCGTGTCCAAACTTTGATCCAGTGTTTTGCCAGTACTTTTGAGGAAGTAAAAATTCTGGCATTTAGACTTGTGATGAAACTACGTGATGTTGCATTGAATTTACAGGTATGTACATGAAGAGTTTAGAGGGAGTAATTTTGTGAAAGATTAATGTTCTGTGGTATAATGTTCTGGGGTACTTGTGTTAGGTACAGAGCTGGAATCGTGCAGCTTAGAAGCCAGTCCAAGTTGCATGCAGTAGTGTTCATCACCAACACCTTCTGTACATTTTTATACTGCTTCTGCCCTCACCTAAGGAGGCTTGTTTCACTAATGGATGAAGGAGTTTGGGAAGTTCATTTGGTGAACTATCAGAGAAACAGTTAATGCAAGCTCTTGGCTTAGCTGTGACTTCCCTTTGTAAATGGTTGATGCATTTTGACTTGGTTACTCTTGTACTTTTAGGAAGTTCAGCTCCTCGTTTCCTTTCCTTTCTGATTGATCTCAGATTTCATCATCTGATTATTTTTTTTTCCTTGATTTCTCACAAATTTTGCCCTTTGAATTGAAAATGAAAAATTATTTTTAAATTCATTACTACAGATGAGCAAATACTGCTACCAAGTAAACTATGCTTCTTTTTAATGTCCATTAGCAGATAAAACACAGTAATTTGAAAAAACCCCAATATTTTCCTGTGAGGTGCAGTGTGATTGAATTCTGCTCTATAAATGGCTGTCTCCATCCTCAATGCCTGTGTAATTGTATCCTTGGTAAATACATGCCACACGCATGTTTTGAGTGTAAGGTAATCAGTGCACAAAACAAGTGTTTCTTAAGAAGTATGTACCAGCAAACTTAACAAAAGCAGGTTCTTAGATTCCAGGGTGGTAAGAAGCTTAATTAAATCAATCTGGAAACTCAATTAAATGAGCTGTATTACTGCTTTGTTTTTTTTTTTTCCCCAGGATTCTGAAAATCTACATCTTCTATTCCAAGCAGCGATTGATCTTAGCGCAAGCACCAAGCCATATGATTGTGTCACTGCTTCATATTTGTTGAATTTTTTAGTGTATCACAAAGGACTGCAGCACATTTGTTTAGGAAAATGGCTTGAGCATAACCCCCGGATAGATGAAAACACATCAGTGACTACAGTGGAGAAGAACACTTTGGCAGGTAAGATTTTGGGGGAGAAGTTTTTTTTATATTTATTGAAAGTTTGCTGCTTTTCCGTAAGGCTTTTGGTAGGAGGCTTAGTAAGAGATCCTTACTTCTAGCAGGATTTTAAGTATATTGTGTTTTGCTGTTAATAAGCCAACTTCTTCAGTAAGATCTTAATCTAGTCCTGTTTGTGTTGAGGCTGTTGAATATTCTGTAAGATGGCTTTTGTTGCTGTTTTGATCAGTGACATTTGAAAGTGCTGTGGAGGCCCAGGCAGTGAGCCTGGTGGAGCTGAGTGCACCAAGCGCAGGGAGGGGCCCTCTGCTTCCCCTAGGAGCTCCCTTGCCCAGAGGGAAGGCAGCTGTAGTTGGTCTGTGTTGGTTTCAACTCTTGGTGTTTGCAGCGCTGCCTCTTGGAGCTCTGTTCACTTGGACCTATTTTTCTGTGTCATTTGCAGTCCTGGGAATACACATCCACAGTTATGAGGCTTTGTTCACATACGGAATTTTTTTGCTTTGTTTAGTGCCCCTGGATGAAAGATGACAGGGCTCTAGATCTGGCAGGGGTGGCAAATTTGTTAATCAAGCTTTCTCTACCTTAAGTAATCTCCAGTGAAACTAAAATACTTAAGCTGATTATTTGTAATAAAACATGTTATATAGTTTGCAGTAAACTCACTATTCTATACCTTTTTGTGCCATTCCTAGCTTTTCTACAAATGGCTGTTAATATTTTCTTCATATGCAGTGAAATAATTTTGAGACATGGTTGTGGTTGTCATAAGTGAAGGAAATGTGTGGGTAACCTTGTGTCTCATTGCTCTGGGGTATCTGCTGCTGGTGATGATCCATGGTTCCTTGTTAGGACATGTAATTTGTACCGATTCTGGCACCGAGATGTCATGAGCTATGAATAGAATTAAAATAGGCACATGTTTCCATGAAAATTGGTCAGGTTGTTTAGTGGAAAACATAAGATTCAAATGTATAATCGTGAACTTTCGGTCTTTAATATTCTGCTGTGCTCTCATCGTTGTATTAATGTGCCTGTAAGGGTCAAGTCTGACTTGCAGTATGGAGTAGGTAACTCCTTGTGACTTCATCATGAGCTGTGGGATTGTCCCTGAGCATAGGATGTGGGTTGTGCTTTTCACAGCTGCCATTTGGTTCAGAGACACAAATTAACTATAACAAATATTGCTGGAGTTTAGGTAACTGAAAATCAATGGTAGCATATATTTCAATGACAAAAGAGGGAAAAATATAATAAATGAAATTGCTGTGCATATTCCATTGAATGGTTGTATACATAGAAAATTCCTGTTTCTTAAAACAGATTAGTTTCTTGGAAAATACAGTATATGAATGTTCAATGCAAATCTGTGCTTCAAAACATTTTAGTTATCAAGCTTTTGTTGGTGAATGTCGAGGAAGAAATATTGCAAGCCAAGAAGTCTCTGCTTCAAGCAGCAGCATCGTTCCCCATGTATGGGAGAGTGCACTGTATAACTGGGGCTTTGCAGCAGTTACCCTTCAGGTAAGTAAAACATGCTAAATAAGTTGTAACTCCGTATTTTAAGCAAAACACTCTAAATGGGAAGTTGTAACTCCATGTTTAAGTGCAGTGGAAGAGATGTTAAGGAGAATGGAAAATCATGCAGTATTATTTATAAGGAAATCCAGTACCTCTGGCTTTTAGCACTCTTGCTGGCTGCTGCAGTGCTTGATACTTCCTTTGTATGTGTTAAACTCAGCCTTAAGACTTTTCAATCTCTACCCTATTTATAGTTTTCATAAATATTGTTGCAGAAGTGTTTGTAATTTTGGTTCTTTCTTTTAAATATACAATTAATTTTAATCCATGTTGTGTTTTGGTTGTGATTTTGATTTTTTTTTTCTTAAGTGACTTGACACTAGTGTCTGAATGGAAGGAAATAGTGACCAGGCTCATTCTGATGTCATACAGCCTTTCTGCTGTAGTATCACCAGTAGTACAGAGCTCCTCACCAGAGGGTCTTATTCCAATGGACAGTGATCCAGGTAAAGAACTGAATAGAATCCCAAAAGAATTCTTTTCAAATCCGATGCTCCTGAAAGTCTCTTTGTCTTGCAGTCATTCAGAACTAGGCCAAGCACCCCTCCCTTTCAGCCTCTCATTTTATGTCATAATTTTAGTTCACTCTTTTAGTTTCTGATAAAGTTTTGGCTTCTTCACTAAAAACCTCACAAACATTTGCAGACTGTGTTGTTACATCTGTTCAAAACAGGGGACTGTAAATTCAGTTTTTTTTTCCTTGATCTAATCACCATTGAACCTTGTGTTTTTGGGTTTTTTTTAATGCTAATAGCTTTCTTTTGTACTTATGCACCCAAAATGAATTACATCAGTATAAAGAACTGGAAGTAGAAGACAAAACTATTCTTAAATATCTCTCTTGTTTAATGTGCAGAAAGTGCAGGTCGCCTGCAGATGATTCTGCACGAGATACAACCACAGGACACAAATGATTATTTTATGCAAGCAAAAATTCTGAATGAGCACTGCAAAGAGGAATCTGAAAAGCTGGCTGACCAGAGGGCAACGAAAAATATTTGTGGGGAAATGAGAGGTAAATCCAAGGCTATATTAGTAATTAAATGAAGGTATTTTTTATAGAGGAAGGGTTTTATGGGGATGATCAGTTGGAAATTACTTGCTTGTGTCATGTTTCAGTTCTTACCTGTCAGAAGCTAGTTAGCTATGGACATGGTTTAAAGACTTATTCACTGTGCTTCTGAAAGATTGTGGTTAATCTCTCTTAAGACACAAGTTAAAATTAGTTATTTTGGTATTGGCCTAGATTCTGTTGCCTTAACTGCACTGTCCAGGTAATCTTGAACGCCTTTTCTATCAAGCAATGCTTCTAATGCATTTCTTGTTGAAAAGTGTTACTCTGATTTTCCTCTCCATTGTACACAAGGCTAGTGGAGACTATGTTTATGCAGTACAACTTGTTGCATGGAATTACGTAAGCAGAAACTTCAGTTTGAAGGATTCCAGTGGTAAAATGTTAGGTAGTATTTGTCTGTTTTAATAAATAGCAGCTATGAAACAGAACCTTAAAACGATAAAGAAACTGTACACTTTGGCATCTTTAGTGTAGGCCAGAATAAATTTATAGAATATCTATAAATAATTTTAAAATGCAATAGTTTATGCAAGCTTTTGAACTTCCTTTCCCGGGTTGCTTTTTCCTGCGTTTGAGTGAGTTTGGTGGGGCGCTGTGTTCCCTCCCGTGGGGAGAAGGGGTGAACGCGTGCAAGAGCCGCAGTGGCCACCAGGTGGCGGCGGTGCGTCACAAACGCTTCTTCCTTCTGGGAGGCGCCTGGGGAGCGCGCCGGGAGCGATGGATGGATGGGTGGGTGGATGGATGGATGGATGGATGGATGCCTGCCTGCCTGCCTGCCTGCCTGCCTGCAGAGCTGTACGTGTTTCTGCAGCTAGGTGTGCAGGTAAATAGCAATTGTGACCGAAAGACGTCTGCTCTTTAAAACAGCGCTTCCCTGGTAAAATGTTTTATACTGCTTTTCCCAAGTGCGACAAAGTAAAGCAGCTGTTGAGCAGGGAAAGCATTTAGGGTCAACAAGATTGAATTATCTTTTGGGCAGGCAAGTTTAGAAGTTTTTTCATAGTTAATTGTGTTTTGTAAGACAAGCTAAGTGAAGTTAAATTTAAGTTAAGTTAAGTTTAAATTACACACCTGCATTTGAGAACCTTGAGTTACACTGTTGCTTTTTTTTTTGTTTGTTTTTTTTTGTTTTTTGTTTTTTGTTTTTAAGGCAAAGATGGACAAGCGTGTGATGTCACAGCTCAAATGGTTCTTGTATGCTGCTGGAGAAGCATGAAGGAAGTATCTTTGCTCTTGGGCACACTGTGTAGACTTTTGCCTTCACAGACTACATCTAAACCTTCAGATGGATTGATTACTGTAGAGCAGGTAGGGAAGTAATTTTTATTATAAAACCTGCAAGTTTTTCTTGGGTAGTGGTGAGGCGAAGGCAGTTTTCAGACATGTTTTTTCTTAAATCTGTGTTCTGTTTGGGAAAAGTGGTGGGTTTTAAATTCCTTTTAATTGCCACGGTCTAAGGGTTTTCTTTGTTATACTTGGTTATCAGTCCTGTTTTAATCCAGTGGTATTCAGAAAGCATAACTAGATTAGTGAAGAAGTTATTATACATAACTAACAAACTCATTCATTCTATTGTATTGGGCTATTTATTAGGTATGTGCTGTGTTTAGGGATACCTGAGTATCCCTATGAGGCCTGGCAGTGCCTGCCTGCCACCCTCCCCGTTCTCTCTCTCAGGATGTATTAGTCACTAATTGCTATAAGATCTTCTAAACTGACTTCACATTCAAAGTCTCTTTTGTGCATCTTGAACTCTACATATTGGGATTGTGCTTAAAGCTCTTCCTTAGTTAGCCTTCAGAGTCAAGAGTTCTGAATGTCAAACATGGTGACTGGTCTTAGTCTTGTCTTCCTCCTATCCATTGTTAGGATAATTTGTATGCAATTTGACTGTATCTTTTTCCTCTGATCTTTTTGATATGAGAGATCAGAAATGTTAATATGCCATTTGAGTCTCTTGCAGATCATTGAGTTCAGTGTTTACAAGAAATTAGATTACCACAGACATTTATTTGGGAAATATTTTGTGTTTATTAAATTTCTGTTTTAATTGATCATGTTTTCATTTCCATGTTTCAAGAAAACCAGTTTGCATTGAAGACTGAAATATAAAAGAGCAACTACTTTTTAACCTCTTTTTCTTTCCAACACTAAGAAAACAGTTAGTTTTTCCTTAGGTGTTAGAACTTTATATATTAAAACAAAAAATAGTATTATCTACTCCAGATTTTATTTCTTATCTAATGTTGTGGCGCCATGGAAATAGTGTTGGTGTCTTTATTCTTGCATTGTCTCCACTCCTCATGTTTTCATCTGGTTAACAGCTGTGCTTGTATTGTTGCTGGGGTCTGGAGGGCAGATGAGAGAACAGATGTGCATTTCCACCATTACGTTCCTTAATCTGCACCAAGTCAAAGAGGAATCGGTGTTTTAGAACGAGTCAGTTCTAACTGTAGCATCTCTGTTTTTGGAAAGCAGACATTGATAGGTGCTCTTTCAGAAATAATGCATTATTAAGGAGGGAGTTGGACTTCCATGCTCCTTGTGGGTCCCTTCCAGCTCAGGATTTTCTGTGATTCTATAAAGATACCTTTTTTTCCTATAGGTGCCTCTTCAGCTTGTTTATGCTTCAGATGTCTTCCTGTAAAATAGAAGGCCTACATTCTCATTTGAAGAATGCTAATGGATGAGAAGTCAGTTTGAAATCCTGATTTTCCTCAGGCTTGCAAGGAAATACACAAAGAAAAATGCGGGCATTTTCTCTGTACTTTTTGTAACTTTAAGTCTTTACCGTGTTTTGTACAGAAAAAGGGGGTTTCATCAGAAATGACAAAAAATATCAATGCCATAACTGCTGGGGCTTCAGACTTACTGAACACTTTTCAGTGTTGACAAATAAGCAAATTGGATTTCATTGTTTTATGCACATAGAACTTTTCTTTCAAGTTGCCCATTCTTTTTCTTCATTTTGTAACTGTTGGATGAGATTTAAAAATACAGAGAAGGAAAACTTTGAGAGAAACCTTGGTCAACTTGCGTTCAGCCAGGTTCTGAACTGTTGAGAAAAATCTGGTAGCACCTCTTGGCTAGTGTGTGTCATCCTGTTGCAAACCTTCCTCCTCTTGTACCGTGCTCCACATGTAGGTCAGTAACTGTATTGAATTTTGCCTCAGGGGATCAGTGCTGTCATAACTTACTCACCCAAAAGATCACAGTGAGTGTTGAAATTGCTCGCAGTCTTCTAGTTGCTTGTACCTGCTTTTTTAATGGAGCATGCAGATGGAAAGACAGTGTCTTACAGTGCTGATGTGCATTGGGAAACGGCGCTTCCTGGCAGGCAGTGTGGTGCTGGGGGGTTACTCTTAGCAGCAGTAATGCTGCCTGTTGTGCTGTGTACCTGTGGGGGAGAGGTTGGCAGGGAGGCAGCTCCTGCATAATACTTCATTGTTTTTCGTAGGAAGTTGGGATAACATGAGGTTTGCACTCTCCTTGTCTTTTGAGTAGGAGATTGGGTTTACGTGTCAGTCTTCAAAACATCAGCTGTTTTACATGGTGGCCTTGCCTTTAGAAATAACAGGCATAGGAAGTGCAGAGTATAGCTGGAGGAATCTCTCTTTTCAAATGCATATTCTACTTTGATTTTCTATTTGATCCTAAAAGTCCAGAGATGGCAGGCTCAGAGCTCTGCCTGTTAAGAAAATCAATATAAGTAGTATCATGTAACCACCAGCTAATAGAATGACATCTAATGAATATTCTGTGGTGTTTTCATCATATGACATGCAAATCATGAATGAGGAATATTTTGCTCTTCCTCAAACTCCTGTTTATCTCACCTGGGAAGTTTTAAGACAGTTTTGGGAGATAAGCTTGCCAGAGCTGTGTGCCAAAGTGAAAAGAAGCGGGCAGCAGAAGCAAAGACTTAATTGTCCCATGGCCTGTATTAATCTTTTGGAACATCTTGGAGAGAATTTATATCTTGAATACCCAGATTCTTGCCCACAGCAGCAAGTGTGGCCCTGTATGTTGTTGACTGTTGATTTAGTAAGATTCACCTGTTATATTCTAAATTTCTGACCAAGAACTGAGTTATGGTAGTGCTGCTTCAAGCCTGTGTGTTGAGTTTGATGCAAGCTTCTAGTCAGCCTGGCTGTTGCAGGAAGCTCAGAAGTATAAATAGTGAAGTTGGAAGTTACGTGACCAAAAAAAACATGAATTCTGAAATTGTAAGCGTGGTGCTGGGACAGGCTAGTAAATTGATTTGCACGTGTATGGATTTCTTGAATTAGTTTTGTTTACACACCTGGAGAATTGCCCTGGCTGTGGGTCAGTTCCTTGTGAATAAAGGGCACTTACTCTTCCTCTTTGGACTAGAAGGCTGAAATGAAACCCTGTGGCTACATGAGCTATCCTAAAATCCACTCAGGAATAACTTTCTTAGCTCAAATATCTCCAGTTATTGTGCGTTTCACATTATGTGAGTTTTGGCTGCAGGAAATATGTAGATTGTCGCAGATTTTTTATTTAATTATTGCAATCTCATTGCTTGGGTGATACAAATTACTTAACAGGATGTTGGAAAACCATAAAAGTAGACATGATATTAACTTCCCTGACAACTTAATTACTTGTCAGACTATTAAAGTTTTAGAGTAATTGTATAAGTAACAGAACAAGCAGAATTTTATAAGCAACGTGATGTGATTTTGTGCATGTTTTTATATAAAAGGTTTAAAGAGACTTCCACGGGAGAACTTTTAGGAAAGACTCTTGAAGTAAATTTTGCATAAGGGCATTAAGTATGTGCTATGCATTTTAAACAAATTAAGTGGGGCGTTTGATTTAGACCTTGGAAGTTGATGGGAATTAAAAGAAAAAACTCAATAAACAAGACAGCCTGTGCTTCGTGGAATGAGATTGTGTGGATCTGTAAACTTCCAAACAGATTTAAAAACTTTGTGTTGTAATAGAGCTCTAGAAAATAACTGTAAGTGAAAGTTTAGTTATCACGTTTACATTTTTAATGCTTTTAAAAATAGCTACGTTATTACAGCATCATCTTAATTTTAAAATTGTTTCTAATGGTCAACAGTAATTATGCACAATTCTGGAATGTTAGAAATTTGTATTTATCTCTGTATTACCTAATCTAGATTTGTTTCCCTTCGGTATAATTTTTGGAGTTTGAATTTCATATCCTTAACATTTTTTAGATTCTTTTTTCCTGCTGTTGTGCTCTAGTTGGCATTTTCATTGGGGTTTAGGCAATAGTGTTGGCAAACGAGAAGGATTCTGCATTTTGTTTCCCCTGAAAGTCAGAGTTGTCCCTTTCTTCTCTTAAAATCTGAGTATGTCCATCACAGACAAATAACCAATTTCAAATCCTTTATATTTTTGGACTTTTTAATTAAAAAGAGTATAGAACTACCACCTTAACCTAAAAAAAGTTAATATTTGTTATCATTAAAGTAAGTGGTTGTTTATTATAGGACTTCTAGTTGATTTTTGCTTGTACCAGTGACCCCTGCAACCAGGAGAGGATTGCTGCTTTGAACTGCAAAATATTTTACATATATAGATAGATTATGTATATGTAATTTCAAATGGCTTAGTAACTTTTTCTTTCTTTTTTAGGTCAAAAATATTGGTGATTACTTTAAACATCATCTGCTGCAATCACGGCATAGGGGTGCATTTGAACTGGCATATGCTGGCTTCGTGCAACTTACGGAAATGCTTTCCAGGTAGAAGATGGGCAACTTACTGTGTTTTGTTAAAAGTTTTACCAAATTTTGGCATTGATGCTGAAACTGTTCAGGCAGATCCTTGCTTTCATGTGGATTTTATTTAAGTTTGGTGTAGGCATGATTATGACAGTTACATGACGTCTGTGACTTGGACTGCAGTACTTCTGGTTAGAGATGGTGCTTAGGCATTGAAAAATGATACAGACATATAATACTTGCTGCATTTTTCTTCATTTCTAGCATGCTAGTTTCCTGAACAGCTCTTAAAAACTCTTGGGAAAAACAGGATTGTAGAGTTCTTCCATCTCACTCTCCTTTTCTGGTCCTTTATGCAAATATGTGCCAGACTTTTTGCTTTGGCCAGGACATTTTCTTGGAAACTTCTATTACCTGTCACTGAGTTGGTTGTTGTGATATTTGGAAGACTACCTGACAATGCATCACAGGGTGTGATATGCACTCTGGCTTTTTTCTTTCCCCTTGTAACTTTATAGTTTCCTGGAAAAACTAAATTAACAGAATTGTCCTGAGGTCTGGGCAAGATCTTTGGAATTTCCATTACATGCTTAGCTACTGATTTCAAGTGCTGGTTATGTTTCTTTGTGGTATACAGTGTTATAGCCCATCCATGTTTTAATAAGACAAATTAAAATTTTTACTGACTAGGTACAGTTTGGTGGGGTTTTTTTGTTGTTGTTTCTCTTTTTAAATATGAAAGACCAGTCATATTTTCAATTTGAAGTACCTGTATTTTCACACCAATTCTAGGTTAAGTAACCAATGTTCCCCTTTACCCCAACGTCAGCCAGTTTGAAGTGCAGATCTGTTTCTTCTTTATTTCTTACTGGAAACAGTTTTGGTGCTTTCAGTAGCCAGAATGGCTGGCTGATCAGGTTCACTGTGTGTCCCCTCAGAAAATTTTCCCAACAGAGCTGAGGCTTGGTCTCTGCTACAGTTTGGTGGGTGAGCTCTGTGCCAGCACTGCTGCAGTAATGGTGTTTGATGTGTGGTGGTGGTCGTTCTGTGAGCCAGTGGGATGGTAAACTGCATGCCACGATTCTCCAGGGTACGTCATTTTCTTTCGGCTGATAGCAATGTGAGGGATTTCAAATTGGCCTGAGGAGTGTGTTGAGCACTCACACAGCCTTGATTTACACTTGGTTGTTTATGCAAAAAGAAAAAAAGAAACTGCTTATCTTTTTGCCTGTCCGTATGTTTTATATACAATTGGTTAGATATTGGGGTGTTCTTCTATACCATGAAAACTTGGTTCAGGAAGTTCTGAGGTGATGTAAGTTTTCTCCCATCAATGTGAAGACAGAGTCTGGCCATCAGAGTAATACAGTTTCAAAAAAAGAAAACCAACCAACAAACGGACCTTTTTTCTACCACAAATCTATTTGAGAGGAGAAAGGGAGGTAATCCAGACAGGTACAGCCCCACTGGTCTGATC
>WAAG01007076.1:0-11713 GCA_013390105.1 Tichodroma muraria | reverse complement strand
GCAATACTGTGAAAGCCACAAAAAGAGTTGAACCCAAAGGAGGCCAGGGTGATGTGGCTGCTAGTAACTCACAGAGGACTCTGAGAGCAGAAGGCAGTCAGGCAGTTTGGTACGTCACTTGTCTTATGAGACAGTTCACCCCCTCCCATGCTGCATTACCAATGAATTATTCTTCTGGTTCTGACCAGAATGCATTTGAACAGGTATCTCAAACCCTGTGTTCCATGCAGAGATCTTGCTGGATAGGTATGCTTTGGCTGAACTAAGGCCCAGTGCAGCAGCACCAGATAAAATTCTCAGCCTTGCCTTCTGAGGACATCAGGAGGGATGATCTGACTGTCACTTCCAACATTAACATGTGGTAACTCACTGAAATCATGCTATTCACCTTTACTATTCTTTTGACTGCAATCCAGTGGCATCTTTACACTCCCTTATTCTAAAGAAGCATTGCCTAACAAACAGCAGTGGAATTAATTTGCCTTAGCATTGAAAGTTAAGCCATAAATAACACGCCAGTATTCAATAGATGATGAAGCAATGTATACAGCTTTCAGAGGAAACAAACATGTTCAGTGTTTTTGTTTACTTACTAAAAAGCAGTGCTATCTGTGCTGATACTGACTCTGACCTGGTTTACCTACACCGAAAATGCAATCACATTTGACGAGTGAGACTTTTGTTAAAACAGACATCACAGCAGAATTTTAGGAGGAAGAAAGTGAGAACCTCCAAAATCTGTAACTGAGGTTTAGGAGTAGTGAGAAGTTGTACTGGCTATCAGTTCCTTCCACTACCACCAATGACCCCTCTGATCATTAGTTTTATATTTGGTCTGTTTTAACAAGGAGAGGACAAGTAGATACAACAGCATAACTGAGAGTCTGTTATGCTTGCAACTGGCTAAAAGAAAGCAATCAAGACTGTGTGGCCAGAAGAGCTTTTCTCATGATTTCCCTATCCAGAAATATGAAAATCCTATTTGCTACTCCACTGAGACACTGAGCAGTATATTAAAAATCTTTCAAAACAGTTGTTTTTTAGCTATACAACTGCTTCACTTAACTGATAACTCATTGTAGCCTTTAAGAAAGGTGTTTTAGTGAAAAAGAGAAACTATTACTCTCCTTTGCCCAAGAAATGGGCAAAGGTTATCCACTTTCACAGGTTATCCACTTACTTCAAGCTCTCCTCTGCTCACTTCAGGGTTCTTCTGCCTTATCACTAACATGCTTATCTGTTTAGACTGTAAGATATTTAAGTTAAATGAGATTCCTTTCAAAAAACATTTCTTTGGCATAGGGACAACATTGCGGTTTAAATTTTTACCAAGTCCAGCAAAGAAATGTTCTCAGACATGCCACCCTTCTCCTGAGTCAAACCATAAATTAATAACATTTAACATGCAATACCTTGCACAAATACCTTCAGACATGACCAGCGTATGCCCCAGAATTTAAAGCTTTACGACTCTGCAATTTATTGCACCACTACTACCTATGCTTGTATAAGAATAACAAACATAATGTTACAAGCTGGAGCTATCTGGCTCATGAACAAACTGAAACTGCATCAAAATATACCTCCTAACTGCAGCTCACTACATAGTGCTGAGCAAACTTTCAACCCACATAAATTTAAAGTAGCTTTTCCCTACCCCTATTTCTGCATATTGTCTGAAAAGTAAATGAGATATTAAGACCTAGAGGATAAACAATGTTTCATTTATTTATTTTAATGCTAAAGTAGTTAAGCACACAACTTGTATGTAAGAGATGTCCTGGGTTCCCCTGATAAACTGTCAAGGAGTTTAACACCACTGCACTCTATTACAATGTATCAGTGCCTTTCTGGTAAAAATCAATAGTGACATTGAAGACTCTACTATCTGACATATCTCCCTTTTTGAAGTAGATTTTACTTCTGGTTTTAACTTTAAAAATATTTGTAGATGGTGGTAGAGCTTGCTGTGGAAAGGTTTAGAACAGGACAGTACAGATTGGATTCAGGTGCTATTTGCACATTTAGCCTGACAACAGGGATCCATGACCCATAACTGAGATTCCCACAGACCAGCAGTGCCCATAATGAATGCCAGCTGCTTTTCCTCTATGGCACTGGGCAGCATGTCCCATCTTTAATGCAGCAGCAGGAGGCTGCACCTCATGCCTCTTGCTGGAAGGGAGGATGTCCCAAACATTCTGTGCCCTGAACATTTCAAGAGGATGTTTACATGTAACACAACAGAGGAAAAATCAAAACAGATGGTGGACAGATGTGAGCAGAGTCAGGAAGGGGAAAGCTGCCTAGAAATGTTTTTAGCAGTGTCACTCTCTGGCTTACCCCAAAACACCCCACAGCCATCAGCAGGGAATGGAAGGAACTCCTCTCTTGTGTAACCAGAAAAAGCACCTGCATCACCTACATGGTGTCCCAGAAAAGCCTAAATTTCCACATGTTGATCAAACTACAGCTAAACCAACAGCACTCTTTTCCATCCCTCTGTATTCCCATTTCCCATCCACTTCAGAACACAACAGGTCAGATATGATGGCAGTAGCTGTAGTCTGTGACAAGGGATGCAGCCTTGCTCCGTGGGAGCTGGAGCACTGCACAAACGGCCCTTAATCTTAAATGACTTGTGGACAATTATTATCCACATGTTAGAGACGGAGAGAGAGACGCAGACGGTCGAGGGTCATGGTTGCAGTTACAGGAGGAAGTCATTGATCTAAGGAGGAATGCCAGAGGAACTACCTGCCTGCTCATTCCCAGCTGCTCTGACCTCTGCTCCAGGATGCCCCCTGAACCTTGGGATTTCACTGCTGATGTACAGCATCTGGACAAAGGAGTTTGGGCACAGGTTATCCACTAGGTTTTAGAAAATGAGGATATGTCTTTTAAATGAATTCAACTCCTGTATGCCCTCACCAGACAGGAGAAGATAATTTATTTCTTTAGGACAAAACCTCGAATGTATCACCCTGGCAGCCTCCTGCATTATGACCCCCATGCTAATCTTATTAAGAGAGAGGTTACTAGGCTCTTTGTTGGTGAACAGCACATTAATATGATCTCCTTGAAATAATCCCATCTCTAATATGCAGGGAAAATTACATTTTCCAGTGTAATTACTATGTCAGTCAAAAATCCCAACTCCTTCATTAATTGCTTTTCTCCAAACTCTAACAGCTTCTTCTCAAACAGCAAAACTCCAGGAAGAGGAGGGGGCAATAAACTCAAGCATTAAAACCAACAGCGACTCTGGGACGTTTTCCATGGATGGAATCTGTTGTTTTGGCAGTGGGAGCTGCAGACATCCCAGCAGGTTGGTCAGAAATAGGTCACTTTGTTAGGGCACATCAACTTTCCACATCTCTTCCCCATAACTTCTCCTGCCCAAACCATCTGGGAGGCAGTCCTTGGGACACCACAGAGGCAGCAGGGCTCAGCCCCAGCAGTGGCCCATGAAGCCAAACCACGCTCCCTGTGAGCCATCAAGTCTCACAGGGGTGACAGGGCCCAGCCCAGTTGCACCTTGAGATGGCTGAGAAGAAACCAGGGCAGAGAAGGAAGCATGGTAGGTGACACCCATGTCCTTCCACTCAGCCCTAAGACAAGGACCAAGGCAATACAGGGAGGGAGTTAAGAGGCAGAGACCTGACCAAGAAAAGCTGGTTCCTAGAGGTATCTAATATCCCCTCAGGCCAGGAGAACAGAGAAGGCACAGGGAGGGTGAAGAGAGATGCTGCTGGGCAGAGGTGGGAGGTGAGATGCCACAGTGAGATGACCTGGCACCTGTGGTCCTGTCACCAACTTCCATTCAGAAAGGGCAGTCAGTTCCCTTCTTAAATTTGAGGCATTTCTTTTTGGTCTTAAAGAGACACATTTCAAATGTTCCTGCCTTTCCATCTGGTAACAAAATGGAGCTGACAATCTCTTTCAGAAACTAAACACAGGCAAGTGTGAACAAGAAACATAAACCTGACACCTTGTTTGTGTAAAATAAAGACATATCTTCTCCTTCTACTTTCCACTGAAAGAAAAGCATAATGCTTTGTCCAAGAATTGTAAGACAATAAAATATTGGTCTTCCAGAGCCTCTAAGCCTCTAATTTGTAAGAAAATGGGGCTTACAATAAAAGGTTTGATGCAAATCCACAAGTCATAATTTGGAACTCAGTAAAATATTAACAGTTTTGGGTCAGTAATCATTGGGCAGATGCATTCTACAGGAAATCCAGGTGGTGATCACTGTAGATCACTGCCAGACCCCTTTCCCCTGTCCCAAAGGGAATTTAAGGATAACTGACAGACCCTTGCTCTTAGTTCAGAAGTGCTGGTCAGCTGACACACCAGCTCCTAAGAATGGGTATATGAAGAATAGTTCTAACACTACATATTCCAGTAAGTCTGGGAAACACTACACAAGAAGGAACACGTTTCTAATAAGCACTCACTTGCTAACAGACAAGCAAAAGTGGGAGCTTGAGAAAAAAAAAAATTGAGAGAGCAGGTATTTGAATAAAGATAATAAGAAACCAAATTATGCATTTTTAATGAATTTCTAAGAGGGTAAAATCCACAAGACGTTGTGTTAACAACAGAAAACTTGCCCAGCAGCTAAAGTTTGCCTGCAGGGAAGTCTGTGGAGTAAGGGCCCTGAGATGTCTGCCTGAGAGGAAAGGAATAAAGGGATCTCCAGCCACTGAGGTCCTGGGAAAAGGGAGGCTGAAAGTGGGGGAAGGATAAGGAGAAGGGGAAGAAGGAAAGGAGTGCTCCAGTGTGGGTTTAAAGCTGCTTCACAGAAGAGTGATGTACCCAGACCTCCTCTTTGTCTGTGGCTCACAGCCTCTGTCACTGGCCTCCAGTGAGTTTGCCATGTAAGAGCAACAACGGAAGAAGGAAAAGCACCAAAGCCTTGGCCACACTGCGAGCCCTGTGTGAGACCCTCACAACAGACTGACCTGATCATAGTGCTTACTATGGTCACCATAGTGCTTACAGCTGAGCAGCTGGCAGCCTTCTGCATGTCTCTGCCGTGTCACCACACACGATCCTTCTGCCTCGTATATGCAACTACTTACTTCAAATCCTACATAACACCACATCGACTGCAGGACATTAAATAGTTCTAGTTCAGCTACTCTTAGGAAAAAATTGCACAGACAGAAGACACACAGGCCCTTCTGGGTGATACGTAACACCAAACCTATTTTCTCCCACTTCTCTCATTTTGTAGTCCCTTTTCTCAGGTGCTGATTTGTTGTTAGTGTGGGCTCATGTGGGTGAGAGTCCAGACGTTTCTCAGCAGCAGCCTTTAATCAAAATAAGGCTTCACACTGAGAGGGCCTGACCTGCCCATTAAATTCTCCCACAATATCCTGTTTTATTACACTACATGGGAAACACAACCCCTGGGGAGGGAAGAGCAGAAAACCTGCATCATCGGAGTAACTAATGGACATTCCTCTTTCCCTAGCTGCTCAACCTCTGGGAGGCAGCTGAAAAGAGAAACTCAGCTAGGAAGACAGGAATATATCCTCTGTTTGTTTAGTGAGCATGGGAGCAGGTGGCCCCCTGCAGCCACAGGAAAGTGCTCATGATCCAGCGAGACAGGTTACAGCCAAGGGACCAGGAAAGCCTCCAGCAGCGGCTTACACCACCTCCTTCCCAGGTGCTGCACACACTTGGCTCTTCCTGCCCCGCTAATGGGTCGGTCCCTGCAGCTTTGGGAGAGGACAAACTTCCTTCTTTCTGCTGTTTGCTATCTTGCTGTCAGCCGCATCCATCTTTAAGAGTCATCCTGAGGAGCTGTCTGTGTACTCCAAGGAGTGCTGCACAATTATGGCTGGGATTTTAAAAGATACTTTCCTTAGACCTGATACACTCAGTAGCACAGATAAGATCACCCAGGTCTCAAAAAAAAGTGTCAGCAATGTTAACTGCTATTTGTCATGAAAATATTATTTATTTAATTTTTTACATTGATGATGTTTCCTTTTAAAGACACTGCAGAGGTATTTTAGCTATGGCCATATTCAGCCAATACAAGGTCTGAAGCATGGTTTGAATACAGGAAGAAAGCTGGATGCAAACCCTTATTTTAGTTTCCTTTTGCAGCAGCATATGGGTTAGATATGAGAAATAACAACCTTCAGCTCTTTGCACACCTGAGTACAGAACCTTTGCTTGGGGAATCAAATTCCTCCACTTCAGGGGAAATTCTCTGTGTAGGACAGAAGGCATTTACAGCTTTGTATTGCCATGGCTGCACAAAAGTATTTTGAATATGTGTTTTTTTCCGTGCATCTGATTTTTTAACTGCTTACTTAGAGATAAATCTGTGGGGTCTGGGTTTTTCTCAGATGTGAAAATTAGGCATTTCAGAATGATCAGATTAAGTTAGTGAGAAAAAATTAACTCATTGAAGACGTCCCTCTGGACTGTACCTACTGCAACACAAAATGACATGAATTTGACAAAGATACCACAATGTAAGTTCTCAGATAAGTGAGTACAAAACAAATACAAAATTATATTATGAACCATATGATAACAGCACGAGCAGAGACAGTTGAAAACTACATGAATGTTTAATATTGAGCACAAAAGAAAAACATTTCCCCGACCTTGTCTTTTATTTATTTCCTCGTCCTTTTCTGAAGCTGAGATCTCCCTCCACTTGCCCACCCTGATAAACACTTCAACGACGCACAATTAACAGGAACAGCCTCCCAACCAAATCCCCATAAATCAAGAGAGTTTACTGGCCAATAATTAAAACAAATCAGACC
Organism: Tichodroma muraria; assembly: GCA_013390105.1. Taxonomy (NCBI): domain Eukaryota; kingdom Metazoa; phylum Chordata; class Aves; order Passeriformes; family Sittidae; genus Tichodroma; species Tichodroma muraria. Next base: position 4,916 of record WAAG01007076.1, on the reverse strand, counting down.
ATCATTACAGATTTCTGTCACATCCATACTGATAGGTCACCCTCTGAAAAAGCCCTTGTAACATGCTCTATGTCAACTATGTGCAAAGCAGGTTGAGCAACATTTTAAATCTGAAAACAATGTGCTTATTAAAAAATTGCCTCAGCATTTGAAGAGTCAATCACAATGTGTAGAGCAAGTCTACATACCATGCCAGTTCTTGGCAAGGGGTCATCCAGATCATACCAGAGGATGCTACATTGGGACAGAAGGAGTGCTCCTGAGATCTGCCCCGGATTTACTAACTGGGGTGCCCTCAGGACATAGAAGTTGCTTCAGAGATGATGTAGACATGGCCTGAACACAGCAGACTACAAGCCGCTATTGGTTTCCTGACACCTGAGCTGCTTTTGATAAACAATTAACACCAAAAAGAAAGATAGCCCACACATGCCAGAGGGACTTGCATTGAGGCATTTACTGAAGCCCTTTGACAAGGCTGCACATCCTTCTGCTGCTCTGTTCTGCTGTTCTTCAAACAGCAGCGTAAGGCGCTGCCTGGCTGCCTGCGGCTCTGAGCAATCGTCCAGCTCTTCACCTCGAGAGCACCAACACAAACAGAGTAGAGTTCTTCACTGTGAAGACAGCTGACTAGCTGTGGCATCTGTAAACACCCTTCAATTATCTTAGTCCTTAGTGGAGCAAAGTTTGAACTGGAGCTACTGTAAAATCTCTCCTCCTCAAAGGCAGTACTGAACATCATAACCAAGAACATGCAGCTATAAGAAAAGTGCTATTTACCTGAGAACATGGCCAAAAAACTCTCAAATCTTTGGCGTCTGCCACAGTTACTTGTAGAAATCTAACAAAACTTCCCAGTCTCCATCTCTCTATATGTCAAATGGATAAAATATGTCTTCTGGAAAGTGCCTCGAGTTGTGCACATGGCACAGAGTAAAGTATTGTTACTTTGGTATTTTTGATACCTCTTGTGAATGCTGGTATTCCTTCCTGTTCAATTAACATGTAAAAGATGTGCCTAAGATGCTTGTAGCATATAGGCAAGTCCACTGAAGATACTAGTAGAAAATACAAGCATGAAGATTTCTGTTAGATCCAAACTGTCTTAAAGAAAAATGGCCTCATTAAAAGCAATACAATAAGCAATTAACAGGCCACTTCATATGTACTGCTTTGGAGGAGAGTCAGAATCTTGTTGAAGCTTTCAGTGAGAGCTGTGATTACTGAGCTGTTTATTCTGAAAATGAATTACTGCTTTACTTTACTAGAAATTAAATCAAAAGAAAAATTGCCTAAATTTATACAAAAAGCTTTTATCTTAAATGAGAGAAGAGGAAAAAGACTCAGCTTATCTGCCCTGTGAGAGGCCCTCATGTGTCAGTCCTACAGGAATGCCTCAACATCTCTTTGAATGATGAATGACTATGTTCCCATATCCCATGCTTCCCTAGCCTCATGCCACATGCCTGTATTTCTTCACAAGTGCATTGAAATTAAGATAATGCAACAAATGAGCAATGGGCCAATATCTGGAAAATGGAAAGAAGTGGCTGAAGTAACAGTTTTGCTCTTTGGGCCATAAAGCGGCTGGAGAAGCATTTTCTGTGTCTTATGCACAACAGCAGGCAAAGGATTAATGAAACATGATGCTTCAAAGCCAAAGATGTTGCTTACCTTAATTAGATATTCCTAATGTTAAAGTGAGAACAGAATCCTGAATCACCTGTTATGTATTCCTATGGCAGCTGGGAACTCTTTTCATTAGCTTTTGAATCACACTGTTTTTACCTCAGCATGAAGGGAAGCAGGCCTCTGTTCCAAGTATGGGAAAGCTGATCAGCCCTGCAAGGGCAGAGTGGTGTTTCCAAAGCTAGGCTATCCTTCCATGAGGAATCCTGGCATAGGAAACACTGAAGGTCTGTATTCTTGCACCTGCAAACTGCAAAGATGTTGTTACTCAAGTTTGCAATTATTTAGTGCTAAAGCAAAGTATGGCTTATATAGGAATAGTGACATGAGCATTATATGGAGCCTGGGAGCTGCAATATTGCTTTTTGAGATGTAAAACATAGTGTAAGTACTTGCCTTTGTATTAAGCAAACCACTTGCCTTTTCATGATCCCAGGAAGATTTTGTGTTTGGGCCAGTAGACTTTTTCACAATGTTTGCCGTAATTTACCATCTTCCTTTCAGATTAAGCAGAAGGACAAAGCCAAGCTGAAAAAGAAAACTTAAGCAGAAATAGAAAAATGATTCTTCAAAACAAAAAGCTTCCTGTTAAAACAGCCACTCTTCAAAGGTATTCTTTGCAAAAACCCTTTTAAATTGACTAAAATTAGTTAAATCTCAATTTCCACCCACATCTGAAGCCATTTCTAATCAAGTTGAGGCAGAAGATCAGCAGATGGGAAGTCAATGGATAACCACTCCCCAGTGGCAAAGTTAAGCTATTAACTCAGTACTGGTCTGCGTAAGGTGAGCAGATTTTTCTGATTCATGATTTATTCTTCTGCTGGGATCTTGTTAATATTTCATTATTGTAAGGAAGACAGCTTTAGCTTGGCTTGGACTCCCCAAAGGCAGTCCAGGTTTGAATGGGTGTCCAAAGTCACTTTCAGAAGTTATTTTAACAACAGAGACCATCCTTGATATAAAAAATTGAAGTCTTTCTAATTGGGGCTGCAAAAGTAACCCATGGCCATAGAAAACAGAATTAGAGATCAATATCAGAAAAATTCGGAGAACTCCATGCAAGCATTCTACATGTGTTCTACCAGGTTGTTCAAACCTCATTTTGTCCTTGTCAGTTTTACTCTGGTCTCTTCAACTTTTTCAGGGATATATGTGATGCTTAGAATAATTACTAACTGGACCCAGGAAAATGAAAATGTGGTAAGAAAGTATAGTTTCTGCATACCACAATATAGAACATAGCCAACACCAAAATGCCTAGAGGAAACCACACTATGAGATGAGATATTTGTTATGTTACAGAGAGGATTGATGACAAATGGCTGAAGTCAACTCATTCTGAGTTAGCCATTAAGGCAGAAAAATTGCTTTTTACATTTCTGGAGGAGCTTTTGTCATGCTACAGAACAGCAGTAAAAGCCACTCAGAAGGGAGCAATATAAGTTGCAGAGAAGACTATGAGCATCAAGGAAAAGCTGATCTCAGGAAGGACTCATGTTCACAGCCATACAAACTCCTGACTTCAATGGTTGTAACTATAAAATATGGGCTTTCACATAGAGTAGATCATGTAAACTAAAAGGGTGGTGCCTTCTAGTTGGCACCCCCTCCTAGTAGAAGGAACCAAATGCCCCAACCCTTGGCCAGCACTTCCCTCTTTAGAGAGGCTTCAGCCTGCACAGACTGTGGTTATTCTGTGAGTGCAGGAGGATTTATGGTGGCAGGGAAAGGCTTTCCAGAATTTCCAGAATTCTTTACTGGAAATAGCACAGGTTCCCTTGTCCAATTATGTTTCCTTGTACATATGGAGTCAGACAGCTTTTTGCAATTACTCCTTTCTCTGCTGCAGCAGCCAGCCTCACTGACAGGTGCCACAGCCCAAGTAAAAAAGGTCTCATATATTTAGTTGCAAATTATTTCTAAAACCTGTTGCAAGGTCCCTAGGTGCTGCTGCCTCTGATCTAAATTTTGCAGTAGTTTCAGCTATATTCTATTTGCAAGGCCTATATTTAACTTACAGAATAGCTCCTGATTTTTCTTATTCTTTTAAAGCAAATGATATATATAGACTATAGAGAGAGACAGAGATTTGGGTATAGTGTGCTTAGCTACAAATATATACATAGGATATGTGTATAATTTCTCAGCATCTCATTCTAGCAATTGTATCTACTGTATCTTTTAATGTTATTACATAGAATAAAGATGTAGAGATAGAAGGAATAACCACTGACCATACCTGTCTGTAGTCAATAAAGTATTACATGATCTGGGGCTCAAATAATTCAGCCTGGTAGACAAATTACAGCTGCAATTCTGAGTGTCTTTTTAAACTCATTCTCCCACTCAGGGTGTCTTGTCAATTCTCTCCATCTCTGGGACACACATTTAACTGCAGTCTGATAGTGTTATCAGCACCTTTGTCAACAAAATAAATTTGTCTCCCTGGGATGGTGAAATGTGTGTCATAAATGAATGAGATTTCTGGAGTTCAGCAGCAATCTACAGGGAAGTGTTAATTAGAACAGACTGTGTCATAAGGAAGCTCAACAGACACAAACTAATTAGCACCAACAAGTGTAGTGGGGCTGCTCTGCGGAGGCAGCACTCCATCACTGGCTTTTAAGAAGTTAGCACTCCTTCCTATTTCCAGGCTCTAGTCTCAAAATGGCATTAAAACGTATGGTACCGGAGCAAGAGTGCCACAAGGATATAGCAGGAAGATCTGCTTTTGCTCTGTCCCACAGTTACCTTCACCAATTCATTCTCACCAGAGCATTCAAGTCAGTCTATTCACAGGTCAAAGATATCCAAGATTTCATTCAGGTAAAGAGAGTGGGTCCTAAGAAAGGTATGTATCCCTCCTGAGTCTCAGCTGGACTGATGGTCTATAAATGCTACAAGTTTCCTTGGGGAAGCTAAGAACATTGAGTGTTCCCTGCAGATTTAAACTAGGCTGTTCAGTGCAGAACAGCAAGGCATTCTAAAATCCAGCAGGAATCTGGGAGAAAAAGAACTAGAAAGAGCCCTTCAGCAGGTTGGCTTACAAGCTTGCAGCTCAAGTATTGCTGATGAGTTGACATCAGTCAAAAAAAAAAAATATTCCTAAATGGCACAACAGATGTTCTTCAGATGAGTCCCCATTTTTTCTCAGATGCAACCTTAGCAGATGGACTTGAGCAAATATATTCTGTAAGCAGATAAGAGGATGGAGATGCTAAAAA
>WAAG01007059.1:4046-22972 GCA_013390105.1 Tichodroma muraria | reverse complement strand
ACTCTGGGACTTTGACCAGTTACCTTGGTGACCTGTTCGAAGAGAAATGGTCTGTTCTTGACTCGCAGTTGCATTTCTTCCAACTCCTTTCTGTATTCTTTTGCTCTGTCTTGCATATTTTGCCTGGAATGGAAAAATTGCCTGTATACTATAAGTTATCTCTGACTAGCTGATCAGGAATGATGAATTCTCAGTGAGTGCTTCCTTCTTTAAATCACTTTGGTAATTCTCTTGATTCTGAATGCTGGGAAAAAAACACCCTATTGCTGACAAGTTATGGACCTATTAGCAAAGCTCTTCTAGACTGCAAGCAAGGAAACTGTTCACATTTTTAGAAAACCTTGTCTTTTATAGATTCTTTACCAAGTTACACATTATAGTTGATTGGCTTGTACCAATCAGTTTCTACAAACATTTTTCTAAAGGAAATGGTTCTGTATGGACGGAGAAGCGTGGAATTGTCAAGATATCCAAATGAATGTGGAATGGATAAAATAACCAAAAAAGGTTAGGCTAAAAGTGTTTTTAGACCAAATCTGTCCTAAAGAATTATCTGATGATCCTCAGTTAGTAGAGCAAACGGTTATTTTTGTGCAGATACTGACCTGTTCTGTTTTGACTTCTCCTTTTTTGTTTCCTCTAGACTTTTATGAGGATCCAGTGCTTTTGCTCGGCTGTTCACAGACTTTTGCATAGCTTGACATTTCATTTTCTGTTTCTCCAGCCAATAAATTCCTTCTTTGTCCCCTTCCTTTTTGTTATCTTGGGCATATCTATATAGAAAAAAAAAGTTACTGATGAGCACACATGGACTTCCAGACCACATGCTAGCTGGGAATTTCACTTTTGTAGTCCTCTAAGGAGAAAAAGCAAAATTTCAGCCATACAAACGTGCAGTTTCCAAAGCAACTGGGAGACAGAGCAAGACTTAGCAGAGAAAGAAGACAGGGAAACATTTAGGAAATGTATGGTTGATGTAGCTGATATGATGAGGAAAAACACTGGTGTTTTTCCCTCCATGTTGGTCAGTAGTTGTACAGTGTTATAGACAAACTTTTCTACCTACCTAATAGCCGATTCCCTCTTTCTAGTTGCATCTGTAATATGAACAGGAAGGGTGTTGGAAGAGAGAGAGGAAAGTCCAGGCAGAGAGTGACTTTTTTGCACTGAAACCTTGGAAAGCTTCTGAGAATCCTGAAAGAAATGAAACTTCATTCAGTGTATTTGTTCACAGACAGTTGCTACTTCAGAATCTCCTGTTTTTTGCCTACCAAAGAAAACAGCTGGGGTATAAGAATGCACTCATTCTTCTCTCTTCCATCAGCAGAGATTTACATGTGGATGGGCTGAGGGACAAGGGGAAGCAGACATGATTACAGCTATGAAAGGATGACTGCGCCTAAGCTGTCATAGCTCATCTCTTTGTGCAGAATTTTGTTCTCCCATTTGGCCTAGAATTCTGCAGCACTCTCAATACAAGGGCAGAGTTCATAGGATGCTAACCATAAATAATTAAATGCTATTAATTTGAGAAGTTGGTGTCTTGATAGGAGAAAGCAGTACCATAGAAATAACCAGGTATCTCACCTTTGTCTTTTCATTAGCTTGCCTCTGCCTGGCATGGAGATTAGAGGTTCTTAGCTTGAATGGCTTATTACGAGTTGCCTCTTTGATTTCTTGTCTCCTTACTGTTTTCCTCTGAAAAGCCCAGTAAAGTTCTTCAAAATCTGGTATTGTTGGGTTAATCCTTGGTTTGAAGCTGAAACTTTTGTCCTGTAAGAAGCCAAGTCTTTCTTGCTTAGTTCTGGCAGCAGTTCGGGACTGAGGCTCCCTCCGACAGCTGCTGGTATCTATAGGAGCTACGGAGCTCTTGAGCAAATCCTTTGCTCTCATTTGAATACGGATCTCCCTGTAGAGTTCAGCTTCTAAAGGATCAAAAGGAAAGCAATGAGAAGAGTATGAGTGACATAAAAGGCTGTGAAATTGCCACAGCCTGTCTAAACTTTCCATTATGATGGCAGATGGACATATAGGAGAGATGAAACATCCTGTGCTCTCCTGCCTCCCCTTTTCAGCCCCTCTCTCCTCTGCCTCCCAGGGAGAAATAATTCAAAGATACCTGTAAAACCATGGTAGGGTCTCAGGCATTAATTTCTAGATACCTCTTTTACTTACTGGAGCAACAACTGAACAGGACTTATCCTATTCTTAGGGGTACCAGGTAACTTGAGCCCTCTGTCTCCTCTGTCTTGCAGAAATGTTAATCTTCCATACTAGTCCCATACTTTTTATTTGGGACTTACAGCCACGTTGACTGTGTGGTACAAATGAGTTGTTCAAGTATACTTGTAATAGATGATGGCTTTTTTATGTAATCTCCAGCAGTAATTGTTTATATTGGAAAAGCTTTTAAGTAAGGAACATTTGATGGATAGATCACGTTTTGTGACAAACTTTCCATAGAATATGTTTCAGATTATAGCATCAAACTGAAGTCCCTCCCTGTGCAGCACTAAATATTTGTGAAAATGCAGGCAGCTGGCTAGGGGTTGGCTTTTTGCTTTTAGGAAAAAAAAAATCAATACTGCTGTGTGCAAAATAAGATGGGTTTGAGTCAATTTATAGGTATTCATTGCCTCAAGTATGAAATGTTCATTTCTCTTCCCTTCTCATATGCCAGATAGAAACAGAACAATGGTTTGTCCTCTGCTGCCTTTTACCTTTCTAATCTATTTAGCTTAGTACACCCCAACAGAATGTTTTCTGATGAAAACTGAACTGGTGTATCCTCAAGAAGAAATCACTGGGAAACAGTAAAAAAGGAGAAAAGGATGAGAAAAGCCATGAGAATTAGTAAGGACTGGCTCAGTTCCCACATTCAAGTGTGAAGTCTGAATTGCTTACTTCGAACTTCCAACTGTGGTTTAAGCCATCTGAAAGCAAGCAAGCATCAGTAACATTTCCTTGCCTGTCCTGACTGGAATGGTCCTGGTACCTACTTCCCCTGTTTTAGCACTTGAGCCATGCAAGTGGGACAGCAACTGGAAACATCAGAGAATGGCAGGAGAGACTGGACTACTACACTACCACTAAGAACCAAACTAATTGCCTGATTTGGGCTCAGGAAATATTTTTCTCCTCTCCTAGGGGTTTTGTGCAGAATGAATCAGTTGGGTAGGAGTAAAATTGTCAGATCTAAGATACCTTGGAGACCTATGGCACTACATCTGTCTTCATGTTTGTGCCACAAATCAACTCAGTCCCTTTAGTGCAACTAAAGGTATGGAGTTCAGTGCACGGAACAACTCCCAAACTGTCACGATCTCCAGCAAAATGGGTATGGAAATCTGTCTGAAGAGCTCAATGTGCCCATGTTTTCTGGGGAGTGGAACAGAGCTATTGTTGCTGACACTGATACAAGGTGTACTCTACTACACTAGTAGACTAGTACACTACTGTACTTAGGGTACTCTACTACAAGTGTATCTAAACAGAATGTAACAACCAGTGACACACAGGAGACTCGGCAACACCAGGGGACACTGGCCTTAGGCTCCAAGCGATGCCCTATGGGCCATGATCTTACCTCCCAGTGTGGAGACAGCAAGGGACAGGCAGGGAGGTGCTTTTACAGAAAGAGCCCTGGCATGTTACCTTTGAGTTTATCTCCAAGAAGTGAGTCATAAGTAGATTTAGGAACTTTTTTACTGGCTTGCTTCTGTTTGGAGCTCTCATTTGGGGTTGCTGCTGTCAGGAATTTTTGTCTGATAGCTTCTTTCTTTTTCTCCTCCTTCTCCAGAAAACTGAAGGGCCGCTGTGTTGAAAGTAGCAGCTCCTTTCTTTTCTGAGTTGCTGCTTGCCTGCGAATCTCATTCTGTTCCATTATTTCCTGATAAAGGGGCAGAAACACATGGGCAGGTACAGGCTGTGCCCGGAATTGTTTCTGACATTCAGCTTCATCCTGGCTTTGCCTTTTGTCTCTCTGTTTGTCTAGTTCAAGAAACATGTATGACTTCATCAACTCAGACTTTTTGCGAGCTTCCCGCAGTGTCATTTTGAAAGGCTGAGGGATGGTGATGGAAGGAATCCAGGGAGATGAAGCGCTTTTTGGCCTCAAGCGGGACTTAGGAAACAAGTGAGGCTTTTGCTGATCCCAGGTACTGTCTGAGGTGAGGTCGGTCAAAGAACTGGACTGCCTTATGTTACCAGATGTATGACTAAGACAAACACATTATGAAGGGGAAATAAGTGAAATTATTAAAAAAAACAGAGTTAAAAGAAGGGAGACACTACTGATTAAGAGAAAGACACCGTAGGCTGAGCTGGTTGTTAAAAGACAGGCCTAGGGGTTATCATTCTCAGGCTCCATATTTCGCTTTGCTTACCAGAGTTCATGAGCAGAGCTTTGCCTGCTTTGTCTTCCATGTATAAAATGGAAGTTAGGCCTACTTAGCTTTGTCATGCAATTTATTATGCTGCTAGCACTCTATTGCCAGAAACGCCACAAGCAAACCATAAAGTTCCAGCTTTAAGTTTATCTTGCTAATAGCTACTCAATATAACAGACAAATGCAGGAGAGGCAATCAGGCACACAGATGCACAAATCCTAACAAACAGTACCAAACACTAGCATTCCTAGGATGCTGATGGGAATGTCATTACAAGAAATTGCTTTAGTGTGATGTTTGAGAGTTCCAGCTAGAAACTTTGTACCTGAGAAGACGACCACATTATTGATAAAAAGAAAAAAACCCACCCAAAACTATCCTGGGTCTCATTAAAATAGCAAACTTCTCATAGGATGTCTGAGGGTAATTGTGAAAGTGAGTGAAGCTTAGGAGATCTTAGGGAAGGAGTAAAGGCAGGCAAAAGGAAGGATCAAGGTGAATCAGAGTGGACCAAGAACAGGAAAGGTGAAAAAAGGTGGGGGAGAAGATCATGTGTGAAGATCATGTGTGAACAGACACCTGGTCAATACACTTGCTGGTGATTGCTGCAGTCTCTTCTTCTTCATAAACTATTTCCTTTGTAAGAGTGTGCATGTGTGAACTGCTAGTGAATGCCAAACTAGACTAATTACAAGGAAAGTCGTCCGAGAGCTCGACCTTAGAAAGACCACAGCTCTGAAGACTGGATACTGGATAGAAATGTGTGTGATCTGCTGGTGCATTTAAGCAAGATAAGCTGATGAGTGAGGCAGGGATTTGTGCTGTTCGTGTCCTATGTGAATGCTGCTTACGTGGGCACCTACTGACCCCATCCTCCCTGCTGTGACTACACTTGTGGCCAGTGTTTTGGCACTATACACGTGCATTTTGGGACTTCATGCTCTGCCTCCTCACTGGCCAGCAGAAGGAATTCTGCACCCCATCCTGCCAACCTTACCAGGTATCATCCTACCTGAGAGCCTCCCTCAGCTTCTCACGCAGAACTTCCGCCTCCCTCCTGAAACCCTCCAGTTCCTCATCTTCGAACACCCCGAGGTCAACCCATAACTCTGCCTGGCACGGTACGCCCGGTTCTAACGGAGAGCGCCGGCCCCCCATGCCGAGAGGATGCTCCCAGCTCCTTGCCCGGCGGCGGGAAACGCAGGAGTCGGCGTGTTACAGCCTGAGGGGATGTCGCGTCACCTGGAAGAAATGAAATGAAATCAATCGGGAAGCCCTGGTTTCGGGGTTGCGGCCCCGCCGGCCCGCCCGGGAGCGCCGCGGCCGGGGCCCAGCCCGTCTGCGGGNGGGCGCTGCTGGCCCCGCTCGCAGCGCGGCTGAGGGCCGGGCCCCGCGCCCCGCTCCGCTCCGCCGCCTCCGCCTCCGCCCCGCCGCTCTACGATGTGGTGGTGTCGGGAGGGGGCATGGTCGGGAGCGCCATGGCCGCCGTGCTGGGTAAGGCTGTGACCTACTCACGCGCAGTGTGAGATAACCGTGTGTAGGATCTCAGTGTCCAGGATCCTGCTGTGGGATCTCCTTGATCCTGCGTCCTCGAGTTACAGCGCGCTAAAGTTGACCTTAAGCTGTTTGGTGAGCTGATCAGTGATAACCCTAGCCGCATCCGTGTGTGTGCACACCTGTTAATGGAGCCATTAACTGGAGTTTTATGGACGGTAGTGTTTCTGTCAAACATGCTCATCCTTAAATAGCTGATGGATAACGTCAGCCATAGCTGAAAATGCTTTTTTTGATTATAGAATCGTAGAATGTGTTGGAAGGGACCTTAACTAGTTATCACCTAGTTCCAACCCCCTGCTGTCTGCAGGGACACTTACCATAGACCAGTTTGCTCAGAGCCACATCCAGCCTGGCCTCAAACACCTCCAGGGTTGGGACATTTGCAGCTTCTCTGAGCAACCTGTTCCAGTGTCTCACCCTCAAAGCAAAGAACTTGCTCCTAATATCTAATCTAAACCTACTCTCTTTCACTTTGAATCCATTCCCCCTTGTCCTGTCACTACATGATCTTGTAAAAAGTCTCTTTTTGTCTTTCTTGTGGGCTCCCTTCATGTACTGTAAGGCCACAATTCAGTCACCCCTAAGCCATCTCTTTTCCAGGCTGAACAAACCCAATTCTCTCAGCTTTTCCTTGTAGGAGAGGTGCTCCATCCCTCTAATCATTATTATCTGATCCCAAGTTTCGTTCTCCAACCCTGTATTTTAAACACTGGACTACCAAGTTAAAATAGATTTCTGCTTGCTTTGTATCATTAGAGATCCTGAGAGTACTGGCTGCTTCTTTATTTGCAACATGCATTCAGAAGGATACAGAAACCTAAGAAAAAATAGTGCACAGAAGATCAAAGATCCTGAACAATAAGTGCTTTGCAAGTATAAGGGTTTACCTTGCAAGCTTAAGCTCTGCTTGTATTGTTGAACAAGAGCACAGTGGATTTGAGACAGCATAAGAATCCCCTCCAGCGGTGATACCTAAGGCTGACAAGTGGGTTTGAGACCTCTCAGGAGATGAGGTTATTACTGTGCATAATCTAGAAGATATGCCCAGGACACTGCTGTCTTCAGGGCTGCTGTAGTAGTAAACTCTGGATGTTACAAGGACACCACTTCTGTTCTCAGTACCTTCTGCATCTGTAGTGTTTGGGATGCTGCAAGCGTGGCCAGCTTGGCCACAGTGTTTCACACTTTACTTGAGTCTTGTTTTTTTTTTTCCCCACTTCTTTTTAACAGGAAGTTTAAAGTCTAAACTGCCTGCGTTATTCCACTGTGAGAACGTAAGGACAGAGAAAATACTAATGTAATTGCTACGTGTCACAGAAGTTTTATTTTGATCTCTTCTAAAAGGAGAATTTATGTTTAAGCTCTGGAAAATGTGTTCTGTGCATGAAGTAAACATTGCAGATTTCACTTGATAATACTTCAGTAATGAGTTTTCATTAAAATATGGCACAAATTTGTACAAAATTGTAAGCTTTATGTAAAAGGAAAATATGTAATCCTTGCTTTAGCTGCAAAAGAGTTGTCCATCTCAGTAACAGGACTGTAGTCATAAAGCTTTAACATACAAAAGTTTGCTTGCTTGGTCAAAACCTGTATAGTAATGTATTTCTTTATTAAGTGTTGCATCTACTCTGTCACATTACAAAAACTCAGGTGTTGTGTTTTTGAGATTTTTGGCAGGAGGATTGTAACAAAGCATGTATTTGCTTATTTTAGGGCATGACATCCACTTCCATGATAAAAAGATTGCTTTGCTGGAGGCTGGTCCTAGGAAAGAATACAGTCACATGCCAGACAGTTACAGTAACAGGGTCAGTTCCATTTCCCCAGGATCAGCAACCCTCCTAAGCAGTAAGTATGATTTTGATGTTCACATTTATAACATTTATATTTGAGCTGGTTTTGTTTGAACATAAACCCTTTTGACCATGTGCACCCTAACATCAGTAGAGTTATTTGCCTTTGTCTCTACATGCTGAGTTGTGGTTATTAAATCCAAATTCTCTTGATAACAGGGATCTGTGTTCTAGTATCTTGGTCTGATTTGTTATTATATAAATATTTGTGACTTTAGGCTAGTGAAAGGTTGTAAGGTGCTCTTTACAGCACCTGGAATGTTCTGTTCACAAAAGAAGCTTAGTTGGGTAACTCAGTCCTCAATTAATGAGAATTATTTGTCATTTTAAAGAGATATTTGAGCCTTGATTCCTTATGGAGAAAAAAATGTTCTGTACAATAATTGCCATGCATTTCTGTGTCTGTTTTATTACCCAGTGATGGCACAGTGAGAGTTGTCAGTTAGGTCAGAGGTTCATGGAGAGCTGTTGTTTCTTTCCTGCTGGCTTGCGTTAGCAGTAAAACCATGTGATTCTGGAGCTGGGATAGCACCGAGGCAGACCTGTCTAGGCACTGTCTAGGGATGGTGCAGGCCAAGCCTGAGCATAGTCAGGGAAGGGTGGAGGAGAGTGTAGAGTGAGCTTCAGTTTTGTTTTGGTCTCAGTGTCCCATGTGAACCTGTATCTCCATGTATTTATGTCCTTTTTCTGTTTCAGGTTGTGGTGCCTGGGATCACGTCTGCAGCCTGAGACTCAAACCGTTCCGGCGAATGCAGGTGCCTGACTTAGGGCTGCAGATACACCACGTGTCTGTCTACTCTGAATTCTCAAAAGTGCTTACATCAATGATACAAAGGTTTTTCTTTCTATGGTAAAGGGCAGGTCGTGTTTATGTTCACTTCTTTTTTGTGGGTAGCAGTCTGCTCAGAAATACCCATCCTCAGGGTCTTGATGTTACAGGCTGAAAGGTGGATTCCTGATTGCAGCTGTAGACATCGAGGCATGGATATTAGCCAGGAAATAACGGCAAAGGATGTATTGGTTTGGCTGGGATAGAGTTTCTTCTCTTCATGTTAGCTTATATGGGACAGTGTTTCAGATTTGTGTTGAAAACTGTTGATAACACAGGGATGTTTTAGTTATTGCTGAGCAGCACTTACACAGTGTCAAAGGCTGTCTCTGTTTCTCTCACTGCCTTGCCAGTGAGCAGGCTGGGGTGCACAAGAAGCTGGGAGGGTACACAGGCTGGACAACTGATCCTGACCCTGATAATCCATACCATATGGTGTCATGCTCAGCAATAAAAACTGAGGAAAAGAAGAAGGAAAGATGGGAAGTTTGGAGTGATGGCATTTGTCTTCCCAAGTAACCATTAAGCAGGGGCCCTGCTCTCCTGGAGATGGCTAAACACCTGCTTGCCCTTGGGAAGCAGTGAATTAATTCCTTGGTTTGCTTTGCTTGCACACGTGGCTTTTGCTTTTCCTCTTCAGCTGTGTTTACCTCAAGCCATGAGTTTTGTGCTTTCACCCTTCCAGTTTTCTTCCCCATCCCAGTGCAGGGGAGTAAGGAAGCAGCTGCATGGGGCTGAGCTGCCTGCTGGGGTTAACCTACAGTAAGGTTGTAGGGTAGCTTTATATGTCAATTATGTAACAGGAAAGTAGGGATAAAAAACTTGGCTTGGAATTACTTTTTGAGTTTAAGCTAAATCATTTAATGAAATTAGTTATGTGGTGCACTTTAGTAGCTGGGAATGGACAGTAATCCAGGATGTTTCCTCTAGTTCTGTATTTCTAGATTACTGTGTCTTTTTGCTGATAAGTCCCTGAAATGGACTTTTTTATCACATAGGTTCATGTAATGTATTTTTTCTTCGTAGGTGTGGGATGCTTGTTCAGAAGCCATGATCGTTTTTGAGAAAGATGACTTAGATGACATGGGTTACATAGTGGAGAATGATGTCATTATGTCTGCTCTCACAAAACAGTTAGATGCAGTAGCAGGTAGTGGAAAACTTCTTCAATGTTTTATTTCCTGCAGGTAGCTTTCAGTTACTTGCCTTCTATTGTGTGTACTAAGTCTTGAGAGGGAGAAATACGTCTAACAAGTAACTCTTGAGAAGTGGGCAGCTTCTGGAATTGGGAAGGGAGGGAGACACCTGACTTCAAAGAGCAGGAAAGCACTTGCATATGTAGTTCTCCAGAATAGTCTCTCCAAAATTTGACTTAATTAAAAGATCTGTAGCTCCTTGTCCAAAGCAGGCCTTGCAGTGACAAGGGGTTGTCCATACCTGTTTTTTCGGGATGCCTTGAGAATTGTAGGGTGAGCTCCTAGGGTGCTGTTGGGACGCATGTGGCCGTGGCCGCTGTAGCGATGTTTTCTTTTTTCCTGTCCCTGTCATGCTGTGACCATGGTACTCTGTGTTCCCATCAGACCGGGTGGAGGTTTTCTACAGGAGCAAAGCAGTTGGGTACACCTGGCCCCTTCCTTCCCACAGCTGTGACACAAGCCCTTGGGTCCAAGTTGAGTTAGCTGATGGATGCAGACTTCAGACCAAGCTGCTGGTAACTAAGCTCTTTATTTCTGTTGATAAGGCATGATCTCTAACCCAAGTCCTTTCCACTGGATTGGGTTCTGATTCCATGTGTGCCGTTCCACTCAATGTGGAGTGCTAGAGTGAGGTGAGTGCTAACTCTGACAGAGAGGGACACTGGGCATGGCCTTCTCTCTGCCTGGTGCAAGAAGATGCTGCTGAGTTTGAGAAGAGCAGAAGGGGCCACCTTTTCTGGTTTTGGGGGATTTTTTTTTTTTTCCTGAATGAACAGACAATACATAGATGCAGGCTGAGGTTTTTTAGAGTGAAATACTGGCTTCTAATCTTTCTAGGAGCTGCTGAAGAAGTTGCTTTGCATCTCTTTGTTTTACAGATTGGTGCAGATGGTCATAACTCTGTGGTCCGGAAGGAAGCTGAAATTAAGAACATTGAACATCAGTACGACCAGTCAGCTGTGGTGGCAACTCTCCATTTATCTGAGGTAAAATTCTGCTAAACTCTTCCGTAAGCAGCAGAACCTAAGATGGTGATCTGGCTTGCTGTCCACTTGTTTCTCTCCACTGTAGGCCACAGACAACAATGTAGCATGGCAGCGGTTCCTTCCCACTGGGCCAATTGCGCTTCTTCCGGTAAGGGGTCTGTATTTTTTTTCATGTTTTTAAAAATTTTTGTAGTCTAGTAACTATTTCTGTCCATGCCTTTCTGTGTTGGTTCTGTCTCTTAAGAATTTACACATCTGCCCTTTACTCTTCATTTATTGTGTTTTCCCCTCCTGCCATCTCACTTTATCCTTAGCATTTCCCACTTGTAACAAGTTGGGCCGGAACTGTAATTTTCAGAGGGACTGGTGTGAGGCAGGGCAGCAGGGAAATCTTTGCACTGAATATTAATTTTTGCTTCTTTTTCTCTTGATATTTACCCTTGACATTCTCTTAAACTAGCTGTCTGACACTGCCAGCTCTCTGGTCTGGTCAACGTCTCATGACCATGCATCAGAACTTCTTGCTATGGATGAGGAAAGCTTTGTGGATAGCATCAACTCTGCCTTTGTGAGTATCAGCCTTGTGGCAGGGAAGAAATTTAAGAAATAGAACAGAATCCTGTAGCTTAAACCACAGTAATGGGAGAGGTGGATTCTGAAGTTCCTTCCTCTGGTAAGAATGATACTAAAGAGGCACTTAGCAAAGAAAACATGACTCCTTGGGACTGAATTAGGTTAATTCTGAAAGTCACAGAAGTTAACCTAAATTTCCAAAAGGTAGGAAGAGTAGGCTCATCCTAGTTGGAAATTTTTGTGTCCTAAAATGGTGAAGATAGGTTTTTCTACTGTATAGTTTTGTCCAGGTGGTTAAAATTCAGCATTTGGAACTCAGATTTTTTTTCAACTGGGTTCTTCTATAGGTCTGGTTTTGGTCAACTTCCAAAGATTTGTTTGTCTGTTTCAGTGGAGCAACGTAAACCACTCTGACTTTATTGATACTGCTGGAGCCATGTTTCGTTCTGCCATTTCACTCCTGAAGCCCTCAGGGACTGCAGTCCGTCAGCTGCCCCCAAGTGTTGCTAAAGTAGATCCCGAGAGCCGAGCCAAGTTCCCTCTTGGAATGGGGCACGCGACAGAGTATGTCCAGCACCGCGTGGCTCTTATCGGGTAAGGTCCTCAGTGGCAGCCCTCGGGTGAGGGGGTGGCCTGTGGTTAGAAATGACGTGAGGATAGCAACTCCCAGTCAACAAATTAGATGTTAGAAATAACGTATTGTTCCAGTTTGACTTTACCCAGATCCAGTTTGTTCTGTGTGCCCTCATGTCCTTTTGTATGAGGAGCTTTCTGCCCATTATCTGTGCTTTCTGTGTAAATTGAAAGATAATTATTTCCCTTTCCTTGTTTGTACAATCCAGTGAAACAATCCAGTATCTCATGCTGGATCTGTACTTCCCCTTACATTGTACCAGTCATTCTGTGCACCAGATTGAATTTTAAACTCACCTTTCTTGAACACAATGACAAAAATAACTCCATGTGGGATGTCAGAGACTTTTGTATGGTGGCCTATTCAAACAGGAAAATAGCTCATTTCTTATATTCTAAGGTCACATGTACTTTCTTCTCTTCCCCAGCTGCAGTATGGTGGTAGCTTTTAGTAACTCTTGGATGCCGTGCTACATTTCTGTGTGGTACACTTTTCATCTTTCCAACCTGTGAACCACTCTATGCTTGGGAGCATGCTGTGCTTTATAGCTTGATCTTTGTTGCATTTCATATCAAAACTTCATTTAATTTCTCTAACTTCGTGACTCCCATATCAATGTTTTTCTTTGAGCTTTACAGCTAAGTTTGTTCATAGAAAAACCCGATTTTGTTTCTATTCAATGATAATCCCACCTCTCCTTTATACTCGTGATGTCTGTCCACTTTGGGTTTGTGCAGTGCCATTGACAGAGGTCCTGTCGTGCTGAGGTCACTTACAAAAACATAAAGGCCTGTTCCACTTGTGATCTGAGAGGACTTTGGCTAGTCACCTCTTTGTAATTTTTCCTTTCAGACCTGCTTTTTGTTACCTCCCCTTTGTCTTGTTTCTTACAACTGGAGAGGCAGTCAGGTAGTTCAGCATAGCATGCAAGGAGGTACTGGATAAAGCGCATATGCTGCTCTGAGGTGGTTCATTGCAAAGAGGTGAGGAGTGCTACACTGATCCCTTCTGGGGTTTGTCACCCACTGTGGCTTTCTTCAAGAAGGAAATAAATTTCTGTCTTCTCTTGCTCCAGGGATGCAGCACACAGAGTCCACCCACTTGCAGGACAAGGAGTGAACCTGGGCTTTGGTGACATTGCATGTTTAGCTCATCACCTCAGCGCAGCAGCCTTCAATGGAAGTGATCTGGGTGAGGATCCAAGCCAACACAGTGGCAGTAAGACAATTAGTCTTCCAGGCCTTTGCTGCAGAACCTCTGGTTAAGCATGCTGCTGCCTTAGGTTTGAAAGCTTGGTTGAAGCAAAGCTGTTCTGATGTCCATTGGCTGTGGAGCAGTTCAGGATTCTTGGATGCAGTTTCAATCCCACAAATCTTAAAGCTGCTTTAAAAAAAATAAAAGCTCTGCAGGATGCCAGTTAGAGACATGGTGAGATGAAAAGCACTAGCTGGTGGAAGGGTCTTTATTGAGATGGACCACTTCTCTGTTCTCTTTCAGCTGCCAGAGGAAACTGCTCTATGGATAAGATGCACAATTGTTTGTGGCACATCAAGTGTAATAGAAGCATTCAATCTCTCTTCCAGGCTCCTTAAAACACCTCCTCAAATTTGAAACAGAACGTCAGAGGCATAATGTCTCCTTGATAGCTGTTACTGATGTGCTAAAAAGGCTGTACTCTACCACACTGGCTCCTCTGGTGTTGCTGAGGACATGGGGATTGCAAGCAACAAATGCCCTGCCTCCTGTCAAAGTAAGGATCTCACTTCAGTGAGGGCTGTAGGAATTGTCCAAAACTATTCATGAAGTACACACAAGATGTAAAAACCTTTGTTTGTTCGAAATGAAACATTTTTGGTTGGAAAATACTAGTTTAAACTGGGCAGTTTGTGTCCTGAATGGGCCTGAGGAGTTCCTAAATAACTGATGGCTCAGTAGTGATGTTTTTGGGTTTTTTCCTGCAGCACAAGGGAATGTAAAAGATCTAAGTGTCTTATCTTCTGTATCAGTAATTAAGAGTTAGAAGTCATCAGAAGTCTTTGGCTTTATTTTGCTATGGAATTAGAATGTCAAACCTTGAATTGTATTCCAGCAATGCACAGAAAAAACAGGCCTGTGAAGACACATCTTCACTAAGACACAGGGTGATTTCACAGATGCAGTGTGCAGCCCACACTTACTTGTATCTCTGCTGTTTTGCCTTGTGAATTGTTCCCTCATGGCAGAAGTTCAAGTCTCTAAAATGGAAATTACCTGAGGAAGGCAGTGGTGAGGAGTTTCTTAAACTGACTCTCTCTTTGCAACGTTATCTGCCTGAACTCTTCACCCTTTTGACTTAGTTACTGGATTTTTGAGAGGTTCCTTAAGCCCTCTGCTCTCAAAGCTCCCAAGCACCAGCAAATTAGAGTGTCATTTTTGGATTTCAGTCTCTTACTTCATTTATTCTCCATCTTCATATTAAACACAGGTGCCCTGTTTCCTTTGTGTTATGGTTACAGTTAAGACACTTCCTCAGCTGAAAATCAGTACATTCCTAAGGCAAAGCAGCTGCCACTGGCACGGTGTCTTCATTAAGGAAGACTATGCTGCTGCTTCAGTGCTCAGAAAGAGAAAAAAAAAAATTCTGTTTAAAAGAACAAACTAAGATGTCTTTTCTGAGCACAGAACCCATTGGTAGTATCAGTTATTCACAGCTACGTGGGAAGGAAAGGAACACTACAATTTTGTTAATTTTCCAGGACATAGGGATAGGTTCTCTGTGGCTAGAAAGACTGGCCAAGAACTGTTGTTCATTTGTATAAAAAGGAAGGTGCATAAAGGTTCTTTCTAAAACACATGCTCTATGAATTACTTCTCTTTTTCTTCTCTTTTAGGAGCAAATCATGGCTTTTGCCAGCAAGTGATCTGTTGTCAGTCTGCCTGCCAGCAGCTTGCCTATGAGTGCATTGCCCTTAAAAGGACTGTGACTAAGTTGACTCTTTGAATTGTTATTTTAATTTACAATAAAACTGAGGGATTGAGCTGTGTATTACATCAGTCATTGGTTTATGCAAAAGCTGTCCCATTTGCCCTCCTCAAGAGGATTTAGGGTTTCTTTCCATAGTACCATGATGTCTTCAGCCACAGAACTAAATGTACAATGTGCTTTTAATTTGGGCCTCCTGAACTGAAGATTGAGGTGCAAACAGCTGTCTTTTGGCAAACACACCAGTGAATTCTGCCAACTGCTGGTTAATTTTTAGCAGCTTTTGCTGCTTAATTACTTTCAGTTTCTTGTGATACGATTTCTAGAGCTGTAACATCACTTCTGGGTTCTTGGCACCTCCGCTCAGACAGGAGTAGTTTGCAGCAGAGGGAGAAAATGCATGGTGGCAGATGTATTTTAAAACTCTGGCTGTCGTGATTTCTGTGATTTTCTCCGCCTTTCTCTTGATGCTTTATTTAATTATCATGTTTCTCCTGGCTAGTCTTAAGGGCTCCATGGAAACGATACAAGGCAACAATAATATCTAGGAAAGAAAACTATACCACAACATCTTGAATATTGTTAAAAATGCTTTAATTACTAAAATAAAATTCAAGATAGTCTGTCTTAGGTTCCAAACACCAGCCTCTTGCATTAGACTTTTGCCACTCACAAAATTAAACTAAGCACTGTCCATGGGCAAGATTTACACATATTGTTGACCAGTATCATAAATTAATATCAGAAAGAATGAAACAAGTTTTGAACTGAAAGCCATTATTTGTGCTTCTGCAGTCACTCATAGTAGGCAGTTCTTGTTAGTGGCTGGCTAAAAGACATTACAAAGGAAGAGATTAAAAATCAGGGCTGCAAGTAGAGCTTCTCTCTTAAAAGGCTGCTTACTCTTTAGTTTAGCTAATAAATAACCTCATTGCACTAGGGTGCGAGGACTTGACTGGGTTGTCCAGATCCCCCCACCTGCTTGGGTTCAGATGTAAACAGCAGGGGCTCAACTCTGCCATTTCTTGCAAAAATAAACCTTTTAACAAGAGTTTTTGTTTCTCCCATAACTGAAGGATCATGCCAGTAACAGAGAGCAGAAGTTCTGCTTCAATTAATGGATTGCGCCACTGACAAATGAAGGCCCTGAGCATTCAGATTAAATGCAACTTTGGTACTGGGAAGCAGATGCTCCCCCCTAGCATTTGTAGTACCAGTCTGAGGAAAAGAATTCAGAAAAAACAACTTCATCTGCATAGTACCCTTCTAGCCCCTCCCAGCCCTTGAGCCCTCCTCAGGGCTACTGTGTGTTCAGGGGGCAGATAATGCTGCTGCTTCTTCCTTAGGTACAGCATCCCACCTTCAAAACACAGCCTCACTGCTGCTAGCTCTTAGCCCCAAGATCCAGTAAGAGTTTGTCATAGCAGTGGCTTAGACTGAAAGGTGACTTCTGGATTATTAAATTAGCTCGTTCTCAGGGTAATACAGCCTGGCCAGTAACCACTGCATCCTACTTTGTGTTTTCTGAGAATACAAAAGTGTTCACTGAAGACAAAATGAATGCATTTGCAGTCACCTTGTTCCACAGACCAGACCATATACCAAGTTTTGCCAAGAAGAGGAATAAGAAATGTTTATACTTGAGAAGAGGCCACAGTTACTTTTTTCATGTTCAGACAGAAACTTCTAGAGAGGAAGGAACAGAACTTTGGTGTGACACAGGAATTTCTCAGTGTGGATCTCAAACAGATTCTGGTAAGGAGTACACATGTAGGATAAGCATTTTCTGTTTTGAAAAAGCAGCCTGAATTTATAGCAAGGTGTCAGTGATGGGATAAGTATGGATGGCTCCATCCCCAACCCTTGGCTTCTTGTTGCTGACTGAACTTGTTCAGTCAAAAGCGTGCCTTGCACCCTTGTGCTGTAAAACCTGAGATATGAGAAGGGGTAGCTTAATCAGCCACAGGCAAACTTGCGCTGCTAACTAGAGGAAAAGGACTAATGTTCACAGTAAGGCAAATTTCTAAGTCTCCAAACTGTTTGGCAAGACCACTGAAGACATGAGTGCACTATTTTCTCCCCTTGCTGGCAATTATCAATTATTTTCAAATCCAGTTTGCAGAGAAGGCAGCATGAGGGCAGTCTTTGGTTTGATAGAAGCAGAAAAGGTGTTTTAGAGCAAACAGGTAACTGCAACTGCCCAACAGGTAAAGGTTCATCATAAGACATCAGTGGATAAAGGTTTCCCTTCGTCACATGAGCAATACATCTTTGTTGTGATGGGCTAAATTCACCTTACACATTCCTTGGGGAAGGGAAGACAGAAGCAAGCTGCCAATTATTTCATGGGGTGGAAGAAGCCTCTACAGCTGTTTTTACTTAGGGATAGGTTTCAAATGGGAGGTCACACCTTAGAACTCACTCCTGCAAAAGGGACTGTGGTGCCCAGACTACTCTCTGTCCCAGCAGGTCTTGCTGGGCTGTGCCACGCCTGCTGTCCTTGGGACAGCACTAGAATTGACTCTTGGGTGACCACCACCTCAGGTTAGGTGTCCTGAATCAGGTCACACAAGAACCCGAGGAGCACCAGCAGCAGAGGGAAGAAGGCTGTGGGTGTGCCTTGCTGAGAGCAGAGAAACAGAACTGGCTCTCACAGCAAAGTGAGCTGTCAGATCAGCCATTTCATCTGACTGCAATCTCCTTGTGGGTGGAATGTGACAAGCTCTTCTTCTGGCAGTTGAGTTTCAATAGCTGGTACTGCTGCCTCGTTGTGCCAGCACAACTATGTGTTATGACTACATGCTAAATGAATAAATTTATCAAGTCTGGTAGTCAGATGTACAGAGTAGCTGCAAAGACTTGTAAAGGGCAGCAAAACTGAAACACAAGCACACATTCTGCTTAGAAAATGCCTACTGCCTAAAAAAAACTCGATAAATTACTATGTTTTAGCCAACACCTCTCCCAAAACCATGCCCAAAAAAGTGTACTTATAGCAGGCCCTTCTTGAAAGACTGGATTATTCTTGCCATGTATTTGCTAAGCTAGCAGCTGTATTCTTGGAACACTGAGGTTGGCAGCAGCCAGAGTTGTTCACTTTTCTCTGACTGTTGATGTTATTTCTAATTTCTGTATTTAACATCTCACAAGCAAACTTAAGTTATGTATGTTTACAATAGAAAGGGGGTAGGGGAAGTCACGTGTCTGTAGTCTGCAACCACATCCAGGAACTCTATGCTTCTAACAAACTTGCTGGTGAAAGCTGGTTTTGAGCCCCTTGCATATTCTCTGCTGGAGTTTAGACCTCTTGACTTTCATAAGGCAGATTCTGGATCATTTATGGCAATCACAGTTATAAATCATACTCTCATTAGGCACAATGCCAATCCATGGTAAAGATCTGTCGTGTATCTTTGGTCCATGTTCTGCTCTGTGACCAGTCCCAGCTGAACAACATACCTGGAGATTGCAATTTACTTTCTCAGCATTTTCAGAAATGCTGAAGTCCACAGCAGTATCGCAAGTCAGTATGTCATCCCCAGAGACTGCAGCAGGTAAAAGGTAGCACCCAAAGTCCAGCTTGTCTCTATGTTGTTTACTTTCTTTGTCAACTATAAAGGAAGAAAAACAAGTTGAAGTTGTTCCTGACAGTTCTCTAGATTCATAAGTTGCACAAATGACAGCAACTACGTGCTACAAATCTAGAAAAATTCAGTAGATAATCAGTCAGAAAAATGAACTAATGCATGTTAATCGATAGGGATTTAATTGTTTCTTCTCACCTTTAAGGCTGTGTTGTCCCTAAATCCAAACCCTTCCTTTAATAAAGCAGTGATGTAAGTGAGATCCATGCACAGGAAAGGACTGGCTGAGTTGTACCTCTCCATGTTATTACAGACTAGAGAAGGAAAAAAGAAAGAAAAAGGGATCTCAGCAAAATAAGA
>WAAG01007056.1:0-66965 GCA_013390105.1 Tichodroma muraria | reverse complement strand
ACCTTTTCCTGCCATTCCTGAACCGCGTTCAGTAAGTGCCTCGATTTGACTGCTCAACCACCCGACCCATGAAGTCGGCACAGGAAAGGACAAAACACACAGCAGGAGTTACAGAAGGCTGCCAACGCCCCAGCTCACTGACCACATGGCTCAGCTAATGCCTGCTTCATGTCCCAGTTATGTAAGTTCATGTTTGGGTGTATAGCACAACTAGGTATTTTCTTCAGACTGCAGAAAAGTAAATAGTTCACTTTTAGCACCTTCAGCACTGGCAGCAGGAGGGCAGTGAGCTGCCAGGGCATGCTGGATGTTCTGTATCAGCTTGTGCGTTACAGGATAGAGCTTCTAACAAGCACAGTAGAAATGGCATTAATCTCTAAAGATATTGCTACAGCTGCAAGATTTCAGAGATCAAGAGAATACAAATTATGATTGCAGAAACTGACAGAAGGCTGGTTACTGGGTACAGAGCAGGATAAGACTGGCTGCACCCAGATTTTGGCAGTGTAATGTAAAAGACACATCCCCTGATCTATACAATGTGGAAACAAAGAAAGTGCCCATTTCCAAGGAGCCACAAGAACAGTCTCTCTTACTATGTCATACAGACCATCCATGACATCCAGACATGAGTGACAAAACAGCTTTACCTTGTAATGTAGCTGCCAAGCTGGAAAATATTCAATATCTAAAATTCCATTTT
Source organism: Tichodroma muraria (assembly GCA_013390105.1). NCBI lineage: Eukaryota > Metazoa > Chordata > Aves > Passeriformes > Sittidae > Tichodroma > Tichodroma muraria. Next base: position 66,262 of record WAAG01007056.1, on the reverse strand, counting down.
TTATCCCCTGCAGACATGCTCAGAAATCTGATAATAAATAGAGTTTGCAAGACTGCCAGAGTTAATAGTCTCAAAGTCTCACTGTCGCTGCTGTACATCATACCTGTTTCATAAAGCAAGTCTACTCAGAGCTGCACTACAGTTCTATGTGAAGGATTCCTTGCTAGATTTTGTACCAAGAAAAAAAACACTTTGCATTAAGTGTATCACTTGGTCAGGAGGCACTCTGCACCCAGTAGATACCTACTGTGCTCTGTGCTGAGCTGCTGAGTACACTCCCTGTTCTGCTCTGGTACTGACGTTGTTGCAGTAGACCTCTGGCAGGGGTAGAAATGAGCCAAGACACAGAATTTAACGACGTGAAAAGGGTCCAGGTTTATTCTTCTTTATAGTTTAGCCATCCTGACTCTGATCATAGCAAACTCCTACTGCAGGGTCCAATTGCAGACTCAGCTGGTGCTGGTTATCTCCTGCTGGACTATGACTGCAAACATTAGTTGGAGATTCTGAACACAGGCCTTCACCTAGCTTGACCATGACTGCAGGCTCCAACTCCATCAGACCCAGACTGACCTCCCAGCAGAACTTTGCCAGCAGTAATTCTCTTCCTTGTTTTGTTCTTCTTTGCAGCTCTCTGAACTTTTCCTTCTCCCTCAAGGCTCCTCTGCCTTCATAAGGCTCTCTTCCTCCAGGTCCTCTTCATCAAAAGACCCTCTTGACCACCCAACCCACCCCGTTTATCACACTTATCTTTATTAGTCACAGCTGTGACCCATTAAGAGCAAGGCTGTTCCTCTTCTTTGGTAATTAGTACAACTGTCACTTATCAGGGACAAGGTTGCCCATAATCCCTTCTTTTACACCCCATTTTTCTATGGTTGCCTCCAGGAGCTTGGCTGCATTTGACAACAGTTACATCTAATGGCACTGGATTACAGAAAGTTCTCAAGATGGACTGCCTGTTATCCAGAAAGGCCAGGCATTCATCTGACCCCAGCACAACCTTTAAAGTGTAAGAGGACTAAAGAGAACAGTAAAACAACAAGAAAATAAATTATTCCAAGACACGAAATGGAAACAAAATCATTGCAAGAAGATACCAGGCAGGACACATCTGGCTGCACTCATTACTTCCTGAGGGAGACTGGGCACTGGGTGAATCCAGTTTTGGGGCTGGTTTAAGAAAACCAACATGGCATTGGAAAACCCACCCAGTAATAGTGTAGCAGCCACTGATAGTCTCCACTATCAGCCCATGGTAGTCTCCAGCAGGGTACAGGAATTGTGCTCATAGGAAGAGAGCATGAACTGGGTTTACATTCTCTCTTTCCCTCAAACTTTTCAGAAATTAGTTAGCTCTTCACTGCCTGAGTAGGTGCAAAGGGTTTACAGATGTATTTATTATCCCTAAACAGGTCATACAAAGAGTTTGTAATTTTTACTAGTTTACCTGAAGATTATTCCATTCCAGGGCATGGAAGGCTTCACGCCCCCTGCTCCAAAATCTAGCACAGTTAGCAAGCAGGAGCAAGGTAGATCACTGAAAGGCAATCACACTTCTTTTCACAGTGAAAATTACCAGATAGTCAAATGATTCCTACATTAAAGTAAAACCAAAATATACACACGCAAAATTTCAGTAATTGAACACAAACATGTCCTCATGAATCCATTCTCAGTGCAAGTGAAAGCCAAGACAATTCCTGCATATCCTGAAATGAGCACCTTAAGAGCTGAAATAGACTCTCCTGCTTAATTGCTACCTTTGTTTGATGAAGAGTGTGGCAATTTGCAGATAGAAATATTTATACAAGAAATGCCATGGGCTTCATTGTTGCTGCCCACCTCTCTACCCACCAAACCCACCTGGATTATAATCACCACCTTCAGACAACCCCTGTTGCACACACCAATTTCATTCATTCAAGTGCATTGGTTTGGAGATATTTTTGTTTTCTAGCCCCTTTTTTTCCCCCAGAGATTTAATTCAACAGCTATTACAGACATGGCATTTTATTCTGAAAAGGATTGTATTTGAATTTATTCTTTGAGCTAAGTGTTTAGTTTAATATGCTTGTTGTAAATAAACTCTATTATTCCTTGTGGTAAAAGGCCACAAGTTCCTGCTTTGAGAAACTGTTTGATCCATGTTAAGTGACATTGTTTCCAGATAAATGTTTCCATGTGGTATTTGCCTCTTAATTCACTTAAATACCTTTGAAAGACTCAGGCTCCCAAGGACCGTATGTAACAGTTGCAGGGAAGGAGGTTTAAAGGGAAGAAAACAGTGAAGAATTACAGAAGCAGTTAAAAGTTGGAAAGTAGAAATACTGTCATCTCCAATAAGTGAGTTTTTCCCTGCATACATGAAAGACTGGAGCCTCAGGTAGTTGGGAATTACAAGCTGCTTCTCTCTTCAGTACTGCATTAAATTCAGTAATTTGAATATTTCCTAGAAGTATTTCATGTTCACTCCCCCCAAAGAAAAGACATTAAACTGCTTAAATTTTATCTGCTGCTGCACTGCCCGATGACAGGCCTTCCACAACACATGGACACGTGCATTCCTGAGGCCAAACTGTTCTGAAGGGCTTCACACCTGGCTGCTCACTCCACCTCCTCGGGACTGATTTCCAGGAGAGAGAGGGAGCACTGCTCCTGAGCGCATCTCCCAGCTCCCGGCATTCCTGCTGTCCCTCTGCCCCAGCCCAGCCACGCCGCCTCTGCTGCTCCACTGCCGGCTTGACACCCGCAGAGAGCGCAGCAGAGCAGCGCACCTGGATTTTGAACCAAAACACAGCACTTGGTGTTCTCCACACAGGCCAGAGCTCTTCCACTCTTTTCTGCCCCTCTCTCACTTGGATAGAAAACGCACAACAGGCTCCAAGGACACAACGCCTCAGCAAGAGCTTCCTCATCAGCTTCCCACTGCAAATAATCCTGTGTTCCGTACGTGCTATACAAATGATTGGAGGTATTTACATAAAACTGTATTATTGCTCCACTGACAATCAGTCTGACAGAAGGGTTGATTTGCTGTCAGCTGGCAAATAACGTGGCAACATTCCTGCCTAGGAATAATTGCTGTCAATGCTAGAGTTGCCTGGAACTTGTTAATAGGACCAGATTGCTGTGGGGGCTGGTCAGCAAAAGGTTCCTCATACAAGGCACAGGCACAGCTTTTATAATCCCCAAGTCATCCTCCAGGGAAGTGCAGTGAGGATTGACAGCTAAGTTGGCAGTGTCACACGTGTACAGAGCAGCACCACAAATGACTTGACTGTGCGTTTACAGTAATTTTATTTACAAGTTACCACATGACACCTGTAGTACTACAGTTTTTATAACACCATTAGCAGTAAAATAAGCCACATCTAAGAAGAGTAGGAGGCAGCAGAGAAAAATGTGCACAGAGAATGCAGAAAGGCTATTTAGCTATAACTGAAAGTAGGTGTTTTTCTACAGACTTAGAAAGCAAGAAGGAATATGTGTTAAGAACAAGCTCTTCAGCCCTCTTATTTCTACAGCATGAAATTTTTTGTATAGTGACGACTTAGTATGAGTACTACACTACAGTCAAATGCAAGTGATAGGGAGAAAACTGTCTTAATAGCTTGCTCTTTTGAGCACCCAGAAATTAAACCCAAAGCTTCCCTTTGAAGGGAGTTATCCAGGGCTGGTTTACTTGCAGAGCCAGTAGTGCAGAATTGCTACTGGGGGGCAGGAGGGAACAGAATTTATGACTTGAGAGTTCCCAAGCATTGCATATTGCCTGTGAGGTCTTATCTGGTCTTAAGTAGTTGGTGAGCAAAGCCAGTTGCAGCATTCCACAAGTCTTTTTACAGTGCCATGCTCTAAAGCTGAGTACAGTTTAGCAGAATCCCAAAATCAAGCAGAGAAAAAAGCCCTTCTGCTCTCTTATCATCCTTGGCTCTAATGATGCTGGTGTTGAGCCTGGGCCTTTCTCAAGAGGAACAATGTGGAGAAGCAAATCTGGAGAAATACTCTAGACTTAGATGTATTCTGATGACAAGACTCAGAAGAAAAGCTTAATGCAGCATCAGGTGCAATACTTTTCTGCTTCAAAGTACAGCAGCAGCTTCCAGAAAGCAAACAAGTGTTATTCAGGACCTGGTTTTCCCCTGGACATCTTTAACAGCCTGGAGCGACTGTCAGTGCACACAATCCATGCTAGTGGCTGCAAAGGCAATGAAAATACACAGTAATAATCATTTCCACTGCTAACTACACACAGGATATATTGCTTTTGGTACAATGCCATTTATTGTCACAAGAAGGAAACCAGTGATTAAGTTAAGCACATGGATAATGCAGACCTTTGCCATGCTGGAACAACAGCATATTTTATGTACAGAAATGTCACCAAGTCAGCTGTAAAAACAGCTTAACACAGTTCTTCCAAAATACCAAGCATATCCTCAAATCCCAGTTTATATTAAGTTTAGCTACAACAGAATGATTAAAAAATGGTTTTGTTTTCAATCCCCACTTTTGTCTGGAGTGCTGCACTTATACTGCGTGAAGGCAAACAGAATCAAAACACAGAGCTACAGTGACAGCCACAACACCCACTGAAATACTTCTGAGTGGGCAAACTGGTCTGCAAGTTTGTGTCCCCTCCACACCTGTGCAAACCTACCGAGAAAGCCTGCAAAGGTATGTATGTGTACAAAAACTAACAAGTTTTTTAAAAGCATAGAATGCATTAAAAAGTCTAAGGTTTGAACTCTTGAGTCTGTGGTGCCTCAACTGTAAGTTAGAATATCTGTGAGTTTAAACACTTCCAGGAACAAAGAAAGGATTTTTAGTCCAAATTTCCTTTTCAGTACTAGCTATAAAAATTAAAGGTGACCTAGGAGAAAAGCTTGACTAAAAAACCTTCCAGCTCTCTTGTGGTATCATCAATTCAGTTAGTCTCAAGCCAAAATTCTGAATATTCAGCATTTTTGCATTTGAAGTTTTAAGGCAGGAAAAGATGTTCACAGCAAACCATTTAGTCTTGGATGTTACAAAAAAACCCCACAAACAACAAACCAACAAAAATAAATAAAATAAGCAACCCCCTAAAAGGTGCATCTCGAGTCTTTTAGTAATAGCAATTTTTTTAAAATTCTATGGCATTCTCTTACAGCTTTAGAGGTTTTTTGTTGCTAAAAAAGCCTGAATTTTCAGACATAGATCACACATCACAGATAGAGAGATTAACATCTTCAATTATTTCTAAGTTGTGTGTTCAAGGTCAGAATTAAACTCGCAGGTTGAATAAGAGATCCCTACACTGCCAGTGCCCTGGCTGCTGCCCTCCCAGGCAGACCCAGGACTGGAGATGCTCTGCACGATCTCGGTTTTCTCCCCAGAGCCAGCGGCTGAACCAGGGCTCCGGGGCCAGCTGCCTGTACCCAGGCCCAGCTCTGTGAAGCACAACTGTGTCCTTGGCTCAGCTGTGCAGAGGCAAAAAATGAAAGGAGCAAATGAAAGCGGAGCTGTGAGACTGCAGGAATCTACAAGCGTGCAAGGTAAGTACCGACAAAGCAGTGAAGTCATCAAGGCAGAGCAGGCAAGGGACTCTGGAGAAAGATCCCAACGTGGAAAGTGTAAACCCCTGAGGAAGAGCAGTGTTGCTGGAAGAGGAAGTCAGTGAGATCAAGGGTCAGCCCAGTGCAAGCAGCAAGGCAAGGAGACGGAGGAGCAGTGCAGCAGGCAGCAGCCAACAGCTGAGTGCACACAAACTCACAGACTGGGAAGAGAAATGCAAGTGGTTTTATTACCATCCTTTTAGGTGAGAAAACACTGCAAACTCAAGACCTGGCAAGGTATTCCTTGCTCTTTTCAGGGAAATCAGGAATGGAAGACTTCAAGTCTCTTCTCTTCAGCCCTCACGTACAAACATAAGCTACCTCTGTACCAAGCTAGAAGGATCACACATTTCTCTACCACACTAATTAATCAGCTGGAAGGAGAAGGAACTTCAGGAAAATGGCCTCTGTGTGTGTGCATGTTGAGAGGAAAACAAGAGGCAGCTTTAGGGAAATTACAGGAAGTTTTCAGTATTCACAAGGTACATCAGTTTAACAGGATCAGTGATCTGCTGTTTATCATCAGAAAGCTAACAAATCCTATAAAGATTTTTTTTGTAACAAGTAGGACTTGTTTAGACTTAGTTTAAAAACATAGAAAAGAGTAAATTACCAATAGCAAGATGTACTGAAAAAAAGGACAGAGTTTTAGAAAACACGTGAAGGAAAGTCATCAGTGTAATTTATAAATTACAGAGAAAAGACAGAGGGGTTACAGAACAGTTCTCACATCAAACTCCCGAGATCAGGCTTCACACAAACAGCACATGAGCAGGGCTGTCTTTCTGTGGACACCTCTGACACCAGGGTGGTGTTCAGCAGACACACTGAAGATGCCTTTGGAAGTAGAGTTGAGGCTCTAGAACTCCTGAAGCTACCTGGTGTGGTGAGAAGACACGTCAGAGCAAGGTAACCACCAACTGATATCGCATACGTTGATGTGATGATGTTTGTGAGTCTTCTACATGCCTCAAATGTTTTTTTACTTTTTAAGCTGTTCAGTGTTACATATAGCAATTTAGTAGAAAGAATATCTGAAGATGAAACATGCACAACACAGAATTATCTTTGGTCTGCAAAGTCCTGGGTCAGAGTTCTACACAGCTTGATGCCATCAGACCTTCATTAATCTCTTCCAATAAAAACGGCTTGTACTCAAAAGCAGCTCCTTGCCAGCCTTCCTGAGTATTTGAGTGCACCATCTGCACCTGGGGGTGCTCACTGGAACCACCAGCCCCCACCCTGACCCACATGCCCAACAGCTCAGGAGTGGCCACTACACCTGAAGCTTACAGATGGAGCTTATACCCAGTTCTGGTGAAACACGGGAAATCTGTGTGGTATTTCAAACTAATCCCACTGAAACAAGGATCACAACAATATTAAGTCAATCAGTTGCTTGTCAAAATCTTCATGGAGCCAAGCAGCTGCGCAGTTGTACCTTGAAGTTCCTCCCTGAAGTGCATGCTATGGTGAACACACCTTCTGCCAGGGGAACAGCAACAGCCAACAAAAATGTAAGAACACACAGAAACATGGTGAAAATGAAATTCTGTATTATTCTTGGGGGAAAAAAAATCTGTACACTGCAGTGAAAGCCAAGGAGGGGAATGAGAGATGAATTTTTACAAGCCAATTTTTAGAGCTGTTACAGACCTGTCAGTTATGGTTAAGCTTTCGTTAGTTTCAGGTCACATTTTTTGCCTTTTTATATTAATTAGAGAAGTTTTTAGCTGCCGTTATCCAGCTACACCTTTTAAGAGTTCAGTTCTTTGAAGAAGAATTAGAAGTCCATGACAGTGATATGAACTTACTTGCTCTGCTCCCAGAAATCCTACATTTCAAAATCCTGGTCAGGGAAGAACCTTTTTGTACTGAAAAGAAAACATTTGGTTTCTAAGGGTAATGCAAGTAATAATTTTCAAGATTTCATGGGAACAGTACAATATGAATATCCATATAAAGAATGTCAAAAAAGCCCGTGAACCATCAGATACACTGCAATTGATTTGCATCACTCAGCAGGTCAAGATTTCATAATTTCCTCACACCAAAGATAAAACATTTCTGCCTGTCTATAAAGAAAGCTCATCTGTGGTTTTTTTTGGATGGCCTCCCTAATTTAATTCCAAGCTGGTACAGTTACACAGGGGGACACACACCTTGAGCAGTTACAGCTCTTGCCTCAGGCTGCTCCCCGTGCACTTCCAAGGAGGGGCAGTTTTGGATCAGCCAATGGACCAGCTCAGGGCAAAGCAAGGTCCCAGTCGTTCTAGATATGCACGGAACTATGCTGGTTTGGTAATACAGGGACACGATTTAATGATTTTCTTTGCATTTGTTTTTACAAGATTCAGATGCCAAAATCAAAACAGAACATTAAGTTACCTGATTTAAAAAAGAAAATCACAAACGTTTACAACATCAAAAGAATAAGACGAAATATAAACCTTTGCTACTTACAATTGATCTATACAGATTAACCAAATCACAAATCTGTCACAATATAAATGTTTAATTGTTACAATGAATAAGAACATACAGAAAATGATTTATTTATTTTTTATAAAATCCTCCTTTGCTTTTTTATTTTAAACTTACCAGTAACTAAATTAGCTATGCAGGACTTGTGGGGTACATGACTAAGAAGGCACCGACAGTACAAAGCAAAGACAAAGCAGTTTGAGTATTTTAAGAGTGCTCTACACTGATACAACACGAGAAAAGGCAACAATAGTAAGTAAACCAGCTGCAACCTTTAGAAATTTGTTCTAGATTTACACATGTAGTCCAACTTTTACATTTCTGCCGATTATGTGTCACTTGGTTTGATCACAGCACATGCTACAAAAACCACTGTAAGCTTCACTTTACTAATGTGCACTTTTCACTAATTTAGTGTCTTGATTTCAATTGTTAGCTAAACCATTTTGAACCACAAATGTATTTAAAACTTAGTAAAAGGATTGTTTGGACTTTTTTGTTTAAACCACTGCATTTACAAAAATATTTCCCCTAAAATCTGGGATTGCTTGAAGACATTGCTGTACAAATATAAAAGTACTATGCAAGGGACCAAATTCATAAGTATATGGTGTGTATGTATAGACCTATATTTATACCATATCACTGTGCTGTAACAACACAATAAATTTATCAATAACCAAGGACTATATAAACTACACTAACATAAGCAAATATATATTAATAAAGTTTAAATCTATAGTACAGTTGCTCAGCAAACAACTTCGACATGGTATAAATATATTGTAGCATATTACAGTGGGCAGCAACAACAGGTTTTTCTTTCTCATTCTGCAAGGAAAGCCCTGCTCAGCTCCTCAGGTTTTGTTTGGCCACTGCCGAGTTCTGTCCCCACTGCCACTCCCGGAAGCTCCCGGCGCACGCGGCCCAGCCCTGGTGTCACAGGGGTGAGGAGGAGTCTGGCCACAGGCAGGACAGCAGAGTCAGACGCTTGTTTGCCAAAGCATCCATGAGAATTTTGTGTTTGCATATTTTTCTTCAGCTGTAAGGTTGGAATGTTTTTGACAGTGAACTGTTTACATTCCTTATTCCCAAAGCATCTTTACCATGAAATAGGCATGCTACTTTGATTAAGAGTTGCTGTTCTCTGCTCTAAAATATAAAAACTGCATAAAGAAAAGAACCCAATGTAAAATGATGAAATAACTGACCTAACACAGTGTTGTTAGAGGCACCTTCTTTAAACTATTTTCAAAATCTGACCAAAAAAAAAAATCGTGCTTCAGCATTTGACGCATCAACGAATTCAACCCAACGATGCTTACTGCATTCAGTAAAAGATTGATGAATGTGGTTACGGATCCTGATGGATGCCAATTGGATTCAGCAAAAGTAGCTAAGGAAGAAAACCCAAAAGCACCAGACATTAGGTAAAGCAAACCCTCAGTTTCTCACTCAGAGAGACAGGATGCAAGGGTAAGCCTACACCCCCCCAAACATCCCAAATTAAAGAAAGTATTAAAAAAAAGAATTGGGAAACAGAAGGGTGAAGTAAGCTGCCAAAGTTCTTCCTTAATAAATTAAAACTGAGGTGTTACAAACTAATTTCAGTAACAGTCATCTTTCCAACCATGCCAAAAGTTATTCCTGTTGTAATGATCATGCAAGTAGCAGAGATTCTAGAAATATTTCAACTTTTCAAAACTGAGTGAGAAAAGCATTTTGGTAAAGATGTGTAGAAAGGTCAAGAGAAACTTCTACACTGGTATCAACAGTCAAGTGCATATTTCTTCTATAGAAATGTTTTTAGCATAGGTTCCATACCACGATTCCATGATCGCGTGTGCAGTGTCCTGACAATGCTCCGAATTTGTTCCCCACAACAGAGATTTATGTACCATAGGAACTTCCTAATAGAAAATGCCCTTTAATGATGAACCCTTGCTTATTAAAAATTAGTTTTGGCAGACTAACACTTAAACTATAGGAAAAAAAAAAAATTTGAAATGGAATCTTGTAAGCACCCTTATCTACTGGAGTCTAAGTTAATGGCTTTCTAGATTTCTCTGGAGAGCAGACTAAATGGAATGAGGAAGCCTGGAGTTATTAACCAGCCAGCATCCTTATGTACTGTAGTAGCAATTGAACCTGATTTCCATTCAAAGACATTACCCAAGAGGAAACCAAAAACTAATTCTTAATGTTAATGTGAAGATATAAGATTTAAATTTATTTCCAGGAATTACAAGTGCATTTTGTTCATATTAGCAAGCAGTCTTTATACAATCCATTCTTCACTGCTGCCAAAATAAAATGAGAAAAAGACAGCAGAGATATGAAAAGCTAAAAATAGAACTATTTTTCCTAAGTTATTTGTTGAATAGCATTTCAGTTGAACACAACTCAGAGGTAACAATAGATTATTTTTTTTCTCAATCATAGGCATGTGGCACTTAGACAATCATCTTTGCACAGAAAGCTTTAACAGTCATGCGAGGGCACAGTAATTATTTTAAACAAGGCAAATTTCTCACCACAGAGAGCAGTGGGGAAAGAAAAGGAGGCACTGCACTGGAACATAACACCTAGTAAACTCCACATTATACAATTTCAGTAACAAATACTTGAAAAGATCATTAAAAGGTATACAATTTAAATGTTGTTTAGTGCTAGCTTTGTTTGGTTGTCCTAACTCAGCATTATCAGAAAAGTTTGATAGTACTTGACAACAGAACAGTACTTCATGTCACGAGCTCATGGAGGCTTGACTACAAATCACCATAGTGTAGGTTGCAAGAAATGAACTTGAGATGCTGACATGCTGTAGGAGCAAAAGTAAAATCAAACTTTCTCATTTGAAGATGCAGTGTTCCTCTCTGCAAGAATCTGAATGTCAGTGATTAGATTCAAATGTCAAAACAATCAATCCTCATTTGAAGCATTTCATTGGTATGCAGGATGTAGACTGAGTAATTAACATCGTATTTTGGTTTCTTGCTTGCCACCAGATACGGCTGCTTTGCCCAGGAAAAGCACTGGCCGTGGGGTGATGGTGCCACCGTGGTCTGTGTTAACCCTTCCAGCACTCAGGGAGCAAAGAGCAGCTGCAGCTGCCCCCTTGCCTTTGCACAGGCCGTACAAACACTACTGCACGGTAGGAACTTGGGGAGCACTATGCCTCCAACGTGGGTAAAGTTTAAATGATCTCTCTTAGAAAAAGCAGGGAGAAAAAGGTACAAATTTTGTCAATACATGGAAAAATGTTTCTTTGATGAATTCAGTTAAGTTGGGCTCCTATGTGGCTCTTACACTGGATAGAATACCTGTATGTACAGCACAGGACACCCAAACAAGTGCATAAGCAAGATTAACATGAACACAACTTATGCTGCAATCCATAGCATAATGGTACACTCTGCTGGATGCTAACCAACCATTTCTATTTAAAAAGGACGTGCAAAAAAAATCTGGGATGTCACTGACTTAAAGTGCCCTGAATAGTAGCTTTTCTAAAAAAAAAATGCCAGCGACTTCAGTAAAGTCAGAAAAACATAGTTCATGGTGTAAACGTCTTACAGGTTAATGAATTATCTTCTTGGATATTGATCCAGGAGTGAAAGGAACCACTGCATCTTTCAAACCAGAAAGCAAGCAGTTAAAACACGGGCAGCAGTAGGTGCACGTACAGTACAGTACTGCAACAGGTCAACAATGGGCATTACGCATAGGAGTGTCAATTACAATTCTTCAGGCTTAAAAGATTCATTGAAAGCATGAAAAGCCAAAACTACCAGGAACCGCCCTCCTGAATGGCTCAAAGGAGTTAGTGGATAAGCTGAGAGAGGCCACAAGACATGACCAACAATAAAGAACTGGGAAGAGGAACAGCAACGTTTGAGCATGCCCAGTCCTTTAAGTCCTTGTCCTACAAAAGAGAGCAGAGACATATTTCAGTGAAGGAAGTTTAACATCACCTTTTAAAACAAGCCTTTCCTATTTCTGTGCTCTGTGCACGCTGTGTTTACCATGAACCAGAGCCAGCAGGATCTACAGATGTTAAAAAAGAATTCAGAGACAGTGGATATCAGGACATTCCATTTTAAACTATTAATTCTTCAAAAGATTAGGAAGATTAAACATAACTAATCAATGAAGCACATTGTTTGTCTGAACAAAAAGTCTGTTATTTTCATATTGCTTCTCAATTCCAAAATCCACAGCCCAGGGGACACTTTGAATCTTGAGAAACAGCCCAGTGAGAAATGCTGGCTGATAAAGCACAGGGGGAGTGTGCAGGGGAACAGGAATGCACAGCAGGACACTGTTACTGTGCATCTGAAGCCAGCTCCTGGGGACTGGCCCCCACCAGGACGTCAAGCAGCTGTGTTTAAACTGTTGTGCTGTGCCATAGCTGGCAATCCTAACCACAAATGACTTGGACAAACTACCAGCATATCCTTATCAAGCTAAGTATAATATTTCAATTTCACTATTGTGCTGGCCAAATCAATTCTGCATAGTAGCATTTGAAGGTAACATTTTTATCAAACCAGAAATTTCTGCTAGCAACAGATCAGTGATATCTTTATCCCTAATCCTTTTATCCCTTAATCCCTAATACAACCTAGGTAAGTATGGTGTGGGCAAAGAGGCAAGCAAGAGATCACGAACTATGATTTACCACAGCAGTAACCACTCGCTGTTCTTCCTTGAGACTACAGCCTATCAGGAACAGGCTTCATCTTGTTCCTAAAAATTCATGTAACTTTCTTCTACCATGTGTACATGCACAGCTGTGCTCTCACACAGAAAACATGGGTGGGACATTAACACCAGTCAGTTACTGGATCCCAGGTCTGCTCTATTAACAATGCCAACTAATAGAACCAGTGTGTGAACCTCAGGATTCCCTCCCTTTTAATTATTACAACAGTTGGAATAACCTAGCAAGCTTAAATTAAAATGCGGTATTTGTAAAAACTGAAGTTTGTTCATTTGTGAGCTTCTATACATCTAAATATTCAAGCCAGAGGCAACAGCAGTTACCCTATTAAAGTAAAAACTATTTTTAAAAGTTTCCCCCACTTTTTTTTCTCTTTATTTCCTATTAATTCATCATTAAATGAAAACATGGGGGTATATGCAATGCGGAAACTGAAATCCCATTTTTGGTGCAGAAAACTTATTGCTTCTAGCACAGCCACAAACTCCTGCACACTGCCAGCAGAGCCATGGATTTCTGGCAGCAGGAAGTGCCCTGGCTCAAAACTTCACCTTCCTGCTGGAACTGCCCAAACAAAGCAGTGACTGCAGAATGCTGCTCTGAGGGAGGAGAGCACAGAGAGCACAAAGCAGGCAGCCTGTTGCATTTGGTTTGTTTTTCCTTTCCACTCAAAACTTTGATACTTCCCCCTATTAGTATCACAGAAGTTTCACAGGTACTCCAATAAAGTCACTGTTTGACCAATTTGGTATGAAACTCATGAGACTTGCAAGCCTTGTGGTACAGGAAGACCAGTTAAGTTCATTGATTTAAAAAAAAAAGTCAGAGTCAGTGAATATCATTACATTTCAATTAAAATTAATTTCATTTTAAATTTAAATTTCAGACCTTCAAAATGCTAGGAGATTAGTCACAATTAATTTATGAATATTTAAGTACCTATTCTTATTTACTCACACTATTTGGGAGCTACTTAAAACTACAGATAATTCATACTGAAGTTTCATGTGTGGGTTTTTTTCCTTTAAAATAATTTAAGAGATTTCTCCTCTGTACATTACATTTAGGAGGAGGTTTTTTAAAAAGCATTTGAAGCCATATGACAAAATTATGTATCTGTAATATATGAAGAACACTGCCCCTTAAAATGTTTTTTTTAAATAAAATTTGCATTTCAAAGCATTACCATTGCTTTTATTGTAAGCAGCACTATTGAAATGCAATTCTTATTCCCTAAACGTAACCTGCAAACAAGGTAAACACCTTGGACAGTTGCCTGGATTCCACGTGGACACTTCAATGCTGTGGGCAAAAAAGGAACTTTCCTCAAAAACAGGACAGGACTGAGGTCAGGTCCTTGGACAGGAAATTACTGGGCACTGGGAAAGGCAAGTCCTACATTTCACCAGCAGCACCAAAGTCCCAAATTTCCCCCCTGCCCGAGCGTCCCCTATTGCTGTGACTTTACCTATGCACGATTTAAGATCGGTATCCTGGCTGGAATCTTGCAGTTTCCTCAAAAATCAATTCTTTCAGCTTTTCCTTCGGCAAGTCATCCAACTCCATATCAAACTTGAAGGGTGCTTCAGCTACAGGCTTAATAATACAAAGAAATATGATTACTTTAACGTGACTGTGCTGTTGAATTTCAAGCAGTCCTTTTATGGAAGGGAGAAAAATCTGAAAATGTCCTTCACAAAAATATCTTACACTGAGCAGTCTTCAAGGCAGAACTCCCCCTATTAGTCCTATGCGTGCTTTACATATTAGTTTACCAAATTTTACATCAACCACAGTAAGTAGCTAGTCAAATCCAAACTACAAGTTGAAATATTTATTTGAGGCTCATAACTCAGTATCTACTTGAAGAAAAAAATTATCTTAAACATTTTTATTTCTTGGAATAAACATATCTGGACTTAAGGAAAATGAGCGTATTTCCTCCTCCCCTATTTCTTCACAAAAGGAGCCAGGAATCTCCTCAGAATTGTATGTAAACTACAACCAGTTCCAATTCAGGGTTTTTAAAGCATAATCTGATGGCAAACTCAGTCATTCTCCTCCTTTACCTCAGACATTATGAAACCAGGCCTCGCATGAGCTGAGAATCTCCTTTTTCTGGAGAGGGAGGGCACCTTAGTATCTATTTATCGTGTGGCATCTGCTAAGTGCTGTACTAAAGTGAGAAATACAAATTTTGGTAAATTGATGCGATTTGTTCTTCGACTCTATTAGTGCAGTAGAAATACTTCCCTTAAACTAAAGTAGAAAATAATCAGCTGTATCATTTTATCGATGTTTACATCTCAACAATGTCTTTACCTCATCACTTGGATCGTAATACTGCTCCAGATATGGATGGGCTAAAGCTTGCTCCACTTCAATCCGCTTATGAGGATTAAAGGTCAGCATTTTATCCAACAAATCAAGTGCTAAGGGGAAAAAAAAGTGAGCAAGAGTTTAATACACACTCCGCAGAAATGTTACAAACCCTGACCTTACCCAGACAATACCCACTACCCAAGGTCTGTGCTAATGGCAGTGCACCCCTGGAGCTCCCCTGCTGTAGCTGGGACCTGTGCCTTGGGCACAGAGGCTGTGCCTGCCCCTCTCGGCATTCCTGGGCTACAGCTGCCCTGGGCACCACCTGCTGCAGCAGAGCTGTCACCCTGCCAAAGCCCTTCAGCCCCAGAATGGACAGCAAGGCAAGGAACGCACGGAATCCTATGGAACGATCTGGTTTGAACTACAACAGAAATTAAATAGATGAGACTTTTTCTTCTCTCAGAGAAATGCTTTGGATTTTTGTGCCAAAATCCAAACTAAGATGGAGCTTTTCTGAAATAAATGATTATGAGTACGTTCATATTCTGAAAAGAAAACTTGGCTGTTTATGGATCAAACTATCATCCAGAAGTCATTAGGAGTTCTGGATCATCGCAGTGAAATATTCTGGCACAATCAGCAGCATAGAAGATATTCTCCACAGAAGATGCAAATACATTTATAGTCATGAGATTCAGGCAAAATCTACTGAAGACAACTCGTAAAGAATCCATAAAAAATCTGAAGATCCAGTAAGACAGAGAGTGAGGTCTGGTGAAACTCTCGACAGACATCACAAATTGGTTGGTCAGCTACTTTGCCTGTAACACGAGTCTCTCTTCCAAGAAGAGAAAAAACTGATTATAGGAGCAAGAAGCCCTAAGATATCTGCAGTATCCTAAATTCCATCATATTTCTTCTCCTCACCACATAATTTATGAACGAGAACTTTAGCAGAGCCTTCTCGATGCAGCGCAGCACTTGCAGCTTCGCACCAGGACGAGGAGCACACCCGTGACCTTCAGGTCATAGCGCAGCCTGGGGAGGGAGCACGCGCCAGCACGCCGCCACCGCAGCGAGCTCCTCTGGCTCAGCTCCAAAAGCCTCAGAGCTGCACTGCAACCATCACTCAGAGCTTTGCTGGGGTTCCCTCAGCGCCGGCACGGTCGGGCACAGCGCTGCCCCGCCCCGAGCGGCAGCCAGCGCCCCGAAGCTGCCCGGGCACAGCCGCCCTCGGGGCGGCCCCGCCACGGTGCCGCGCCAGCGGGCACGCTCCCCCTCGGCTGAGGCACCAGCACTGCTGCCATCGGAGCTGTCAAAGCCCACGGGCAGGATTCTCACACTGATGAGCACTGTTATAAAAGCAGAATAAATCACTGCTGCTTTCCTCAATGACAGGGATAATCAGCTCCATACAGTTCCATCTGCAGAAATCAGCTTTTACATGGTAATTCAGTACCTGATCATATCCACTAAGAGAAAATTATCATATCAGTTAAAAAAGAAGTGACTTACGAATTGCGCTAGAGCAGGTAAAAGAGCATTGTACTGTGAACACAACCACCCTTAAACTGCAGGAAGTTGAGTGCCAAAGGTAAATTAATAGCTATCCAGCAAAACAAAATCATACTTACCCTTTACTAAAGCCTTGTTAAGAAAGGTTAACAATTATTATATTCCTTGCTTTTATAACTTTTGCTCCACATATCCTAACTGAATTTTTTAACCCATTAAATTTTAAGCTCTCGTGGTACCTAAGGACTCCATTCACTGATGAGACCCTGTTTGACCTACAACTGATGCACAGTCTGTACAAACTCTGCCCAGGGCAGCTGCAAGTGGCTGCCTCCTATCTGATGTTAGAAACAAAGTTCAAAACTTGTTTGATGCAGTGTTGAAATCCAGTGCTGATGTTCAGCACCTGAATAGTGTACTGTGCTTCCAAGGACAGCGACAAGAGTTTGTATTTCACATGTAAGTTAAAGACCAAACTCCACGACAGGTAATCTTAGAGTTACTAATAATTGCATTAAAAAGATAAACTCGTGTGAGGGCTTTGTGCTGGTTTATGATTTTATATTAGATTTACAGTGCTATTTTAAGGCATCTGCATGTTCTATTTCCAATATAAATTCATAGGTTATAAAAACTCCCATCCTGCCATTACTTTGATACAATGTAATAGAGTGTAAAATACCTTTGGGGTCAGCGTTTGGAAACAGCCTGTTCCATGGTACCTTATTTTTGTGTGGTAGGGAAAGCAAGTAGTTTCTGGCCTTTAAATTTATTATACAATTCAAATCTTCTTGGGAAGGGGATCCAAGTATACCTAAAAAAAAAGAATACAAACAATAGTGCATTCTATGAAAAGCACATTAATACAGCTGTATCATATCTGCTAAAACTCAATACTAAAACTGCTGGGAAAGAGATTTCAGACCAAATGTTTTAAGGATACAGAATACCTGAGGATAGAAACTTCTACTAAAACCTACTTTTTAAATAAATAAATGTATCTAAGTTTTCTAATGATCTGTAATCTCTTAGAAAGATCCCAGTAAGTGGTGCACCTACAGAAATTTTTAAAAATTTGACCTGGACCTAAAAATACATGAGCTTTTAATTTTTAAATTTTGTTTAAAGAACATATCTGCTGATGTAGTAAATTATGTCCCCAAAACAATGAATACCTGTAGCAATTGCTGCAAAAATCACTAGAGGGGACAGTGGACACACCTGCAGATCCACACCTCACACAGTGACCCACTGGAGAAAGACCAGGCCAGCTGGCAGAAATGATGGAGAGACAGATGAATGTGGAAATGCTGCTTTTCCATAAAGCTTACCAAGGATATGGTTAAGTTGGTCAAGGTAGTGTTTTCCTGGGAAGATGGGTCTGTTGGAGAGCATCTCTGCCAGAATGCATCCCACTGACCAGATGTCAATAGACTTGGTATAACCCTGCAAGGGAAGCAGAAACACATTTCTGTCAAATTTTTTGCACAATAGCAGCAACATGTTACTTTAGTAAACTGAAAGTGCACACAAATCATCTTTTTCTTTTTTAGATGAGTCATGCTTGCTCATGCTGTTTGGTTTTTCTGTACAAATGACATAATTAAGAACCATATATCAAAACACTACTTTGAAGCGGTAGCAAGAACTGAAGTCACCAAGATAGTTTTCCAAAAGGATTCTTTCAGTTTAGCTAAATCTGTTACCAACTGCAAATTGTTGAGATTTCCTAATTTTATAACAAATGCAAACTAAAACATTTTGGAAACCAGCTATTCTGAATTGCCCCTGACAGAGTGCTGAACACGTGTGAAAGCAGCAGTCCCTCCTGAGGGGATCTAAGCAGCACTCCAGGACAAGGCCTTTGCCAAAGGGGGAAACAACCAAATCAATGGCTGTTGGGTGGCTGCTCTGTACAACACGACAGGCAGGAAGAGGTGAACGTGCTGGGAGGAGGCCACACCAGGCCCTGGGACGTAATGGCAATGGAGCAAACAGTGGGACATCCACGTGTATGGATAACCTGTGCCATCCACAGGAAAAGGCACAGCAGGGACAGCCGGCAGTGACAGAGCCCTTCTGTGCCCGACCTGCTGCCACGGCCCCTCCCTTGGGAAGGCTCTGTCCCCACGGACCCCACAGCCACCGGGCACCAGCTCCTCAGGATGTCACCCCTTCACCATTTGTGTTCAAGGTACCAGAATTAGAAAAGGAATCACACGTTAAGAAAGGAACTTTTAAGCTGCAAAATATTTTAAACACAAAATATTTTCTTTGTGAAAGCCTTTGATAAGTAGATGTGGATAGCCCAATGCTGTGGCCTCAGTGAGGCTTTAAAATACAAGAAGCTGGGGGAAAGAACCCTCAATTGGTCTGATGTCTATTTTCTTGAAGTGCCTTGGACACTCTATTGCCACAACAAAACAAACCCACCAACTGGAAAAGCTGTAAATCCTACAGGAACAACAACCATCCCAGAATACAAAATAGAGCTCCAGCTGCCACCCAGGTGTTTTGCTAACAAGTATCTGGCTGTGGGAGTGAACACAGGGGTACTGAAGGACACCCACCACCCACACAGGGACTGGATGCACCTTAAAACGGCCACAGAACACAACAGGAATTCCAAATACACAAAAACCAAAGGAATGATTTCACGAAGACTATGGGAATGCAATTAAGACTGACACATAAGGATCACATGCCTTCATTCAGAATCAGATTCACCTTCATTATACATTTTAAACCTAAATTAAGATGTCAAGATAACATTAAGGCAACATTTGCAGCCTTGACGGAGGCAACAGTGGAATGCTCATTCCTACCACTCCTGTCCTGCTCAGCAGCACAGCGGGTGATGGAAGCAGTCTCATGACTGGCAAGGAACTGGAGGCGTGGGATGTTGAGCACGTGATTACTCAGTTCTAGTACCCAATAACTGATTCTGGAATCACAATTTCTTGCAAGCCAGTAGCTCTACTAAAAACCCATGCCCACTTCTCCCCAAGACTGTGTGTGCGCTCTGATCCTAAAAACACAGAAGGGGGAAGCACAGTTGGAACTCACAAAGGAATAAGCAGCAACAGCAGCACCCCAGCAGCTCACTGTGGCCCTTACCTTAGAATTCAGCATGATTTCAGGAGCCCTGTACCAACGTGTGGCCACGTACTCTGTCAGGAACCCTGTGTGATCATGATCGGGATCTGCAACGCGAGCCAATCCAAAGTCACAAATCTGGTTTTAGAGAAGTAAATAGGAAAAGAAGGCACATTAGACACACATTTCCAGTATTATAACATTACTAATTCACCATTCCCCAATCAGTGATGGAACACCCACAAACACAGTGATGGCAACCTATGTTTTCAGGAACAAATCATTGCACAAAGGTGAAGAAAAATGCTTTGGATCAATTATAAAGATTATCCAACTGCCATTCAGGGGCCAAGAAGAATTTACGTTCCACTATGGGCTTGCTTACAGCACCTTTGCCAAACAGGCAAAGACACACTGCTCCAACCTCTCAGAATCTCACCAGAAAACAAAAAGAAAAGCAGTTAGACTTCCAGAAAACATAATTAGCAATCAGCACATTTGTAACCAAGTTCAACACCCTATTTTACAAAAGCTATCATCATAACTGCGTTTTTGCATGAGGAACAACCTATCCAATCATGAGATAATGGTAGACTGGAGAGATTATGGGCTGTTGAAGGAAGCATAAGCCTAAAAGACTGAAAAACAAACACAAGCAAGAAAATACTTCTCAACCCCTTATCAGGAAAATAGTTTTATCTAACTATGAAAAGAAAAACAAACACCGATTTAGACGAGTGAGTCCAGCAAAAAGTAAAAGATGGTTTTAGTTATGCTCTGCTAAGGAGGCTCCATGGCTTTCAGAGCTATTTAGTGTCTAGAGAGAAATTAAGAAAATTGAAAATCTGAAGACAGATTATTGTAGAGCAGAGCAGCTGTTCCCTTCTTACTGTCCCAAAGGTCGATGGCAAGGTTGTTGAGTGACACGTTAGACACATTCATAAGTTTCTGCTGCCCCCCAAAAAATACCAGGTTATGATGGCCACACAAAGTGTATTTCCATGAAAGAATACATACTCTCAGGAAAACCAGGCAACCATAAATGTAGGGGTGGTAAACAGTGGGAGGTTCCTCTGCTACAGATGTTTTATAATATTTACTCTTAGATAGTTAATTGTGTACAGTGATTATACTGAAAATGTGAAGTGAAAACAGGCTGTAGTCAATAAAGGCAGCAATGAAAAATCCTACCAAAACCACAGAAACCTCACTTTGCCCTGGCAGATATTTCTTAGCTTTCCTGTAGGGACAGCCTGACAGTGAAATAACTGATAGATCAGTTAGGGAAGAAATACTTCAGCTGACTAAAAGCTACATCTGAAAGACAAGATTCAGCCGCTGACTGTTACACAGAGGGTCTGAAGAAAAGGCAATGATGAATGTCATAAGCCAAGCTGCATGCCATTACTTTAGCTACATATTAAAAAAATAAACCCAGCTCCCTGAAAGCTTAGAAAACAACCCCCAAAAGAACCTTTTTTAAGCATGGCAAGATTCTCCCAGGCTACAGGAACAGAGCAGCTGCCTTGTGTGCAATTAGCAGCTTACGTAGAGAGTACAAATAATCAGAAGAGCCTCCTCTAAAGACAGAAATGAAGAAACTGTAGAGGACAGCTTAGAGACTTCAGAAAATAATTATTTTCTGAAGGCAGGCAAAATTGTTGTAATCTCTTCCCCCTAACCTCAGAAAAAGCTAGATAAAATTACAGGCAAGGAGACTTGTGCAGAATTTCAGTACTACACAAAAGCAAAGCACTAGCTTTGCTTGTTAAAACAAAAGAAGAAAGACACTCTCTGGTCCACAGTGAAAAGCAAGAACTGAATTACAGAAGATGTCTCTGAATCTCTCAAATCAAGTAGAAAAATGCTCATGGGATGGAAAGGAAGAATAATGACAAAGAGAGCTCATTAAAATGACAAAAAGCCCCTGCTGACTGGAGCAGAAACAGGTTAAGCAGAAAAGCAGAACCACCATTAGTAAGAAAGACTTCAAGGTTGAAGCTGCAAGAAAGAGGTTTCGGCTGCAGAGCTGACAGGAGTGACAGCAGAGTGAAAGGGATGATGGAGATCCAGCCCCGGATCTGCCTGCAGCCCCAGGTGAGGGACGGGCTCCGGCTGTAGCTGGGAAGGGCAGACACTTCTCACCCTGTGCCAACAGGACACACAGAGCAGCTGCCCTGCTGGAAGGGGCTGTGGGGCCACTGTGCCCCTATGAACGATGATGTGTAGCAGGCAAAGCACCAGGAGTTGGCTTTTAGGCTTTTCCACGTGAACGAAAACAGTTACAAAAATAAAAGAAATAATCTGAGAGCAATATAATAACAGGCAAATTTTCTGGGCATTTTGACTAAGTCACAGCAGAGAATAAAACTGCATAATGAAAGACTCAGGTATGTCAGTCAGTGCTTCATGCCTTGGAGAGACAGAACAGACGCTACTGAGACAGAAGAAAATAATTCCCAGCTAAATAAATAAAAAAAATATAAATAAATAAATAGATAGATAAATAAATAAATATTTATCTTCCACTTCTTGAGAACAGTGTTCTTGCAATCAGTATCGGGAGTTTTTTAAATAGAGATGGCTTAAAATTGGATGAAGCTATCAAGCAGATGGGAAGATTTAGCAGGATCATGTACATACACCCATTTACTAAGCAAATGAAATGACACCAACAGTCCTACTAACACACTGAAACACCTGCAGTTGTGTTGTTGAGTAGCCTGTGCCTCTGTGTATTTGTATAAAAGAAAACAGACATTAAGTTTGTTACTGATAAGATGGTGGTTCAAACAGCTCCACCTCCAGAGTAATTGGTAAAATTCCGAAACAAACACTAACTTGCAAATTTCCTTAAAAAACAAATCCCTCCCTCATCACCTTCTTTTCATGCCTGTCGCAGCAGGTAACACTTCTTGGTCGTTTTAATAACTGTGAGTTTTCATTATGTAGACAGAACTGATCACGTAGCCAGTCCTTAGAAAGGACTGGCATACAAACAGCAGGAACTGTGTGACACTTGGAACTGTGACAAACCTGTACAGCCCACAACTGGTTCACACTTTGAAGAGGGTACTTCTGTTTTGTGGTTTGTTTACTGAGAAAGTTCGAGCTACACTAAAAAACAAAGGGTAATTAGGAGCAACACAGTATTCAACAAACACAATTGTACCACCTCAGATCAAGCACTGTAAACTCTGCAATTCCACTCCATCAGTGGCCAGCAGCAAATACATGATGTATACAATGTAAAAGGGAACATTCCAATGCCTCTCTGATCTTCCATGGATCTGCCACTGTGGGACTCTAAGGCACAGGGAGCACTCAATAAGGGATTTTTTCTGCTAACTTGCTTGGTGGTTTTTTAAAAACTGCAATATTTACAGTGCTATGTGATACCAAATTCCGCAGCTTAACAATGCTGCAAGTAAACTTCACCTGCTCCTTCCCTCACCCCCAGCCTTTTCCATGGGTAAGGACAGTGAACACAACTGCTCCCTATTCACTGTCCCTATGCCACTGACAGTGTTATCAACGTTATCAAATTCTACTGGATTCCTCTGTTCCTCATGCAGTATCTTCCAGCAGAGGAGATCCAGGCTAAATAGCTCTTTGTGATACAGAGAACAGTACTTTGAAATCCTACTCTCCTCATATCACAGGGAGAAGTGTGGTAACTATGATCACACTGAAGACTCAAAACCAACTGAAAGGTATAGAATGGCATGTTTTCTGTTTTATTCTCTATTTCTGTTCTAATTCTTCACACTTGGTTTGCTTTACTGAATGCCACTAAGCATTGAGCTGACATTTTCCAAGAATCATAACAGCTCTAAGCTCATCCTTCTGTAGTATTAACGAGTACAGAGCCCATCACTGGAAATGCAAATTAGGAACATTCTCTCCCTCAGTAATTGCCGTGCATTTAATCAGCACTGAATCTCACACGCAGCTTTAGCTGCCCACTAATACAAAGTCCTTTTCCAACAAAACATTATCAGTGTAAACAGAAAAACCAAGTCTTGAAACACACACAGCTCTGAGTTTACTTTTGAGGTAAACATGATGCTGCTTCAGATCAGTATTTTCACCCAGCTTTCAGAGAGGCTGTTTCCAAGTCAGCCTCCAGATGGAAACAGTGATGCGCTCATTACAGCAGCCTAACAGATTCTTAGTCACTCAAATCTTGATAATTATTTTATCAAACCAAATAATGTTTTGGCAATCTTTCCAGGACAAAAATCATATTAACACCAGTAAATTACCCAGTAAAAACCCCACATTCATGGTTATAGCAGTTTGTTTATGAAGACCATGGTAGGAAAATCTGTAAGAAATTTCAACTCACCTTGAGATCACACGTGGTGTTAAGCAGCAGATTTGAAGGTTTGAGGTCACGGTGAAGCACATTGGCTGAATGGATATATTTTAACCCTCTCAGAATCTGGTAAAGGAAGTAACAAATGTGGTCATTGCTGAGGTGTTGAGTCTTTAAGAGCTTGTAAAGATCTGTCTCCATAAGATCTTGCACAATGTATCTGTGAGGCAGTAGATGTAAGGCAGCAAAAAAACTTGGTGTCGTGTCAGACATCAACATACAGTACCCATGGAAACTTCTAGAACATCTTTTCTCTTATTTGTCTGTTTGATGACAATTATGAAACCACGTAGTTGCTTTAGAAGTTTGGAACCCAATCAATCCTGTTACATGATGCAGACCTTTATAGAACAAAGAGGCACCAGCATATGATCCTCTCAAATTAATCATCATGAACCTCTATTTCTTCATAGTAGAGCTTGACTTTTATTGGAATCTTAATTTCATCTGATTCCTATCCTGCTTGCCAAGAAACAAAGGGTAGTTTTTTGGTTAATGAATAATAAGCTTCCAAGATACTTGTTTGCAGTTGCATAAAAGCAGGAATGTAGAAGATCTCATAATTTCTGATCAATTTTCTCTACCATCTCCCCACTTAAAAAATTCAACTGTTCTTCTCTACTACATAAATTTATTACACTACATTGGACACAACAGTCCTTCTCTTACCAAAATGAAATACCAATATACTCAGTCAGATGATTTTTTTTTTTTTAATGAGATGGCAATGAAAATTAAAAAAAGAATTTTCTTTTGCTTTGACAGGAAGGAGTTAAGTAAAATTTTCTTCCCCCTTAATTCAAGAAAATTTGAGATAATTATAGCAGAGTCTGGCCATTTTACTTTCTCCTTAAAGCAACCAGTTCTAACAGCAGCTCTACTAAGAGCAAATACAATTTTAAAATTATATGACTAAACTAAGTCTTCTCTACAATGCTGAGTTCTTTGCTGTGGAAGATAAAAATTAACATCTTTCTCTTTTCCTGGAAAAGAAAGAATAAAACTAGTGCTCATCTACATCAAATCTATAAACTGATCAAATACTATTAACTTCCCTTTTGATTTACAATAATAAAAGCCAACTTTTATTAATATTTAGGAAGGAAGAGGATGAAGGGGAAGAACAATCAAAAGAGAGGAGGCAACCATTAGCAATGATGCCAAATAACACTTTGAAAGGATACACATCTTTCATCTGTTCAATAGTTGGAGCTCTGATAATGTCATTTATTCCAATAATATTCTCATGCCTGAAGCGCAGTAGGATCTTGATCTCTCTCAGAGTTCTCTGGCAGTATGTCTGATGCTCAAAAGGACTGATTTTCTTTATAGCAACTCGAACTTTGTTGACGTTATCATAAGCAGAACTAGAAGAGAATCAATAACATCAATTACAAGGAACATTAACTCAATTCAGAGAGAAAGAATGTGAATTCAACTGAATACAGGGGTGGTGCATTTTGTTTACATTTACTTTTATCAAATGGGGAGAGGTGACAGTGACACGTCCTTTAGTCTGGTCAACTGACAAAACACTGCTGTTCTTTCACCAGCCTGTTTGGGTCTCTACAACCACCAGCTTTCCCAGCTGATTTGGAATCTCTGATTCGTGGGTACTGCACAAAGGAAAAGGTATTTGTCCTCTGTATCAGCCTGTGCAACAACCAAGTCTGAGGTTTTTCTTACACGCTGCAATGATCAGAAGTTTGATACTTCATCTTGAAGTATCAAACTTCAAGAATGATGAACTAGTTCAAGATGAACTAGAAGTTCAGCTTGAGTTAGCCCATTCACTTTGGGGTGCAGAAAAACCTTCAGAAATCATCTTTTAAGCAGCAGATTTCCACATCCTGTGTCCAGCTCCCACAAGCAACACCAGCATTCACAATCTTTCACGCTTCCATCAATCTACACTGTCAGCACCTCCGTAACAGACACGGATGAACAAAAGGGATGCAGAATTTGTGGCAGCATCTTTCCAGGTTCATTCCAAAGATAACGAGAGAGTTTGAGGAAAGAAAGCTGTACCCAGGTACACACATGGAGTGGAAGCAGGCAGCAGCACAATGAGGATCACAGTGACTGTGACCCACGGTAAGGAACTCGCTGCCTCCTACATTTACACGACCCTTTCAGAAGCTCAGAACTCCGTTACCAGCTACACCAATCAACTGGCTCAATAAATAGCATTTCTGCTCAACACGCCTACGCACTCATGAAGAACATCACAGCCTGAGTCTAATTAAGTCTCAGTAAAACACACCTAATTTTCTAAAACCTGGACTCTGAATCCCAACAAGTTTTAGTATGTTTTCTATGGTCTTGTTTATATGAATAACAAAGCATCTCATTATCATAATTAAATTACCGTATACTTCTAATACAGTAGAAGTTAATTAGAATTTTGATGTTTATATTATTCTTGTCCCTACTCAAGCTCACTACTGCATTACTAGGAAATTAAAAAATAATCAAGCCTACGTTCCATACATTTCTGTTAGCCTTAACTGTTTCATATAGAAATATAATCATACTAGCCAAGGAGGTTTTACATCCTACCAAGAAAAGGAGGCCTCAGAGGAATTCAGATGCCTGACCACATCAAGGCTCTTCTACAACTAAACAGAGATATGGTGCAACAAGGTGTTTTTTGAGATGGTACTGTCACCACTGGACGCAAAACTGTTTAAAATTTCTCACTTTCATTATTAAAATGACATACAATTCAGCCAATTAGGGTCATCAGTAAGATCTTCATACAGCACATGCATATGTAACGACATCCTTTTTGCAGGTTTCCCACACAATCCCTTCGACCTGCCTGCATCCCCAACCGTGGCCTGTACCCACAGACTGCAACATTTATTTGCCTCTAGAAACACTGAACTCAAATGCTCCACGGGGAGCTTTGAAATGCCACATGCTGAGCAAGTATTCATTACAACTGTTGCTACTGCATATGTATAGATAACACATTAGCAGCTCCATGGTCCCAAAATAGATAATAACTGAGTGAGTGCTGTAAGTGGAAGTTGGCATCGCCTCCAAGAGAACACTTGGGCCCCAGTAATTTTCTTAGCTCGTCACCTGTGGTGTTTACAATAGACCAGTGAGGTCGGTCACAAGCCGAAAACAAAGCCAGAAATAACTCCGAAGCACAAACAACCCGGATTTGGGAAAGAAACTGAAGAATCCTATGGGCCATTTCATCATTATAAACAAACCTCCTGCTTCCTCCTCTGTACTGACCTGAGCATTTTTTCTGCCACAATGCAGAATCTTACTTCCTTTCAAAGGACTGGACAGCAGCAGCTATGCAGAGTACAAAAAGGCAAAATGCCAATATCTACCCATTGATGCGGCTTAAATAAAAGCTCCCAGTCTCTTACAATATTTGATAAATCAGTTATTGCTTCTCAAGCAAAGGTTGCCTATTGATGGAAAATATATTATCTTTCCTTGTACAGATTAAATGAACATGAATTCATCAATTAAATATACCAAGATTTCCTCTCTTGTAGCTGTTTTACCTACAGTCCTTCAAGCATTTTCTTAGCAAAAGGTTTAAGCTGTTATTTAGAAAAGGATGGCTAATTTTGCTTTCTGATGGCTCAACTATAATACATGATTCACTGAACAAAAAAAGCTGCATATTTGGAGTAAAGATGCAATCAGTTTCCTCTCCAGGGTATCCTCCCAACCAGTCATCTTTCTGTTTGTATCAGATTTCCCCACACTAACAGAGCTAAGCTTCTACTGCTCAGCTGGGGGGAGCAAAACTAAAATACTGTCTAGTTGAATCATTAAAAGGGACACTGTATTTATTTCTGATGTCACACTTTTTGAAAGATGAGCCTTTCTGTAACTTGATTAAACATCCGAGGGATTATCTCAACTTCTATGAGCAAGAAGCTAATCATACAAGCAATCAGGTACACTTGCTGGTGCATAATATTTTAAATGTCATGCATAATGCAGGTACATTGAGAATCTGTATTATCTAGTTAACACCATTTCACATTCTCAGCCACAGCCCTTAAAGCACATATTGCTTTAAGTAAACTCTGTGACCCTTTAAAAACACTTTCTCGATTTGACAGGTGCTATAGAAAAGTGTAAAAGCTACGTATTAGACTGAACTTTAGTGGAACTGAAGAGTCAGGCTACAACCAGACCCCTATTTGGCCTATGAATCCCTATCGAAATAACTGATTGACTACGCAGGAAACACCATAAACTCACAAAACTGGGTCCTTTGTAAGGCAGACCGGACCATTTCCCAAGCCCTCCCTCCATCCAACCGTCATTGCCTGCCACCAGCAGCAGATTTACGCACTCCTCCCCAGAGCTCTGCTGAAGAAATACTCTGCTCACAGTGTGCACTGCAGTATTTGCAAACAAAACCGCTCGGGAGGTGCAAACGCAGGCCCCGTGCCCCCCTGCAGCGGCTCACGGCGCGGGCTCCGGCCGCAGCCGCAATTACCGCGAGCGCGGTACGGCCCCGATCACCCGCGCTCCCCCCGCAGTCCGACCGGGATCAGCTCCACGGCACATCCCAGGCGCCTCCCAGCGCATCCTAAATTTAGATTACTTGCGTTCTGGCAGCGCTGCCCCAGTGTACACACTGTAACCTATTTGTCTGGGCTGTCAGCTTCTACTAAACCTCATAACAACTGGTTATATTTGCAATGAAGCAGTTAACTGGGACATCTTCTGAAGTCAGGAACTTTCTATTATTTTGACTTTTTTCCAGAGAAGACAGAAATCTGCGAAGTGGGAATAACAGTTATATATATATTAACAACTCTTAGAGTGCCAATTTATAGCTTTTAGTTTCTAATCATTAAGCACATGTACTGATCATCACTCACAGAACTGTTCCATTATGATGAATCTAGTCACCAACACTTTAAATATTCAAAAGGAAGGATTTATTTCCACCCCAATCATGTGCAGCCTCACAAGCCGAAGCAACCATTCAGCTGTGAGTGCTATTTATCTGTAATGTGATAAATTTAAATATAGATTTTGCAACTGCCCAACTGTTGTAGCCACAACATTATTCCTATTTCAAGCTGTGGTTACCAACCTGTGACGACCTGCACTAGCACCGTTATTTAGATACTTCTGCAACATCGTGTGAAAATCAATACAAGCTCCATCAGTAAAGTTTACCATTCCCGATTTTAAGTATCTCGTAAAAACATAACCAAGTTTTGACTAAGTAAAACACCAGGCACAGCTGCACAAAATAAACAAATAGGCGTTTATAACCCGAGAAGTCGCACCACATAACTTTTAAACCCAGTTTTTATCCTTCTACTCTCTGGTACCAACCTCCCTTTTAAACAGGAGCGCAGGGCGGGGCTGCTTCCAAGAGCAGCGACCAGAAAGGCGCCGCAGCCGAGGGCGCGCAGCGCTGCCGCTCCCGCGGCCCCGGGCACCCGCTCCGGCCAGCCCCTCGCCGGCAGGGCCAAAGCTCAGCCCCTTCTGCCCACAAGGCCCGCAGCACGTTCTTCCACCCATTCCTATTCCTCGCGTGCTTCATTTGGGGCAGAACTGGAACAAGCGAGAGCACGCCGCAGCTGCCGGCAGGAAAGGAGCCAGCTCCTGGCAGCCCCTGCAGCACGCAGGGCTGGTCCTCCACACCGAGAAACAACTGCCTGCTCCTCTGCCACGCTGCCCGCAGGCTTCCCCCACCATGGGACGTTCTTCCAACATTTCGAGGGTTATTCACCTCGTGGCTGTTTTACAGGCTGCTCTCAGCACACGCACACAAAATACACAATGCTACCGGCAAACATCCTAATTACAACCCTAAATAATAGACTGATTTGAAGTTTAAAAGGGATTTTATCAGTAGCTTTATGTTGCTGTGGAAACAGGATTCCAAGGGCACATCCAGAGATAAGAATCTTTCTGAGATATTGGATAATTCTGCTTACACTCAGAATAGGAAAGGCAAAAATCATTCCCAGCAAGCAAGCTGATCTATGGAGATCTTTAATCTTTTCATTCAGTCTACATTTAGCTCAATCATGGACATTTCCACAACATGCTGACATTTATCAAGTTACAATGCAAATAGCTTAAACTTATTTTTAAGACTGCTGTAAATAAAATAATGCAATGTTATGACACAGTAACAACCACCTTAACAGACTGTTCGCTACAACTTTTGGGGGTGGGGGAAGGTGGTTGCAGAAGTGCAGATTTGCAGAGCGTTTTGGGGGCTTTTTGGGGGCTTTTCTTTAAATAATCAGATTTTAACCCTTCCAGATTCTTCAGAATAATTAGTTTTTTCTTCTACGTGATTAAACCACAGTAAGCAGCTACAGTGTATGACTTTTTTAATAAAGAAAAAAGACTGGAAAAAGGATAAAGATAGTCAAAGACTGTTTGAGGACACTGAGTAATGTGTCATTTTTACACTGTTGAATGTATTTTTTGTAGCCAACTGTAAACACCTACGTTTACTAGAAATATTTGTTACTTTCCTCCATTTATTCATAATATTTTGAAGACAAGTGTATTATTCATTAGACTTTTTTATTAGCACTAATTTACAAAATCAGCACCTGGTTTTAGAAGGAACAAGTGCCTACTCATATTGGGATACATCTGCCGTGTTTCAAGAAACCTCAGTTTATGAAAAGACAACCCATGTCACACATTCAGTTTCATTTTGATTTCTCAGCTTTCTCTAGAAGAGGTTCTCAATAAGAAAGCATTTCTCAGGTTTGTCAGCTGAGAATTCAGGAAATAAACTATAGAAACAGGGGCGTCTTAATACACTTCAGCTTTTCTCCATTAAAGTTTCGCAGACTAACTCATACCATGAAGGAAAGTCAGCAGTCCATGAAAATGGAGAGTTACCTCACTATTAGATTCTTTAAAAAAACAACAAACAAGAAACTGACAAGGGAGAAAAGAAATACAATTTCTATATCAGTGTCCTTTATTTCACCACAAGTCCATAGCAAGGTGCCCATGTGACCCCTGCAGACTCCACTGTGCTCTGAGTTAACCTCTGAGGCTTACTGGGTCAAACTAGAGCAGCACTGCCTTCACCTCTACCACCTACTGCTTCAGTCATCTTCCTCTTAACAATCCGAATCAATCCTGAGAGTAAAGCTTCCTGCTACAATTACGCCAACTCCTTCCTCCCATGACAAAGGTGAATAATTACTCTGAAGTGATTTTACTCAGATCTGATCTATTACAGCTTATTGCCCTTCACACCACAAATTCTTAAGGCACTTTCATAACTTCCTAAGGAGATTTGCTTTCATTTCATTTCATTTCATTTCATTTCATTGTATCTGCTCAAATAGTTCTAATTAATACTGATGACACACTGGCACAGGCTTCCCAGAGAAGCTGTGGATGCCCCATCCCTGGGGGTGTTCCAGACCAGGCTGGAGAGGGCTTGGAGCAACCTGGAACAGTGGAAGCTGTCCCTGCAGGGGGTTGGCTCTACTTGAGCCTTAAGGTCCCTTCCAACTCAAGCCATTCTAGGCTCCAACAGGTTACAAAGGCACAGTTCTGTTTTTCGGAATTTGAAAAGTAGTATTTGATGGATCCTTGCAAAAAATTCAATTTTAGGCTACTTACTATACACATAATAATTATTTAATAGTATAATTCCTTAGATCACTCCTAGTATTTTGAAAACGAATAGCTAGTCATGCAAAATGGAGTCTGTTCAATCAATTACTTTTGCCAGAAGCTCAGTCAATTCATAATCCTGGGTGTGGCAGACCAGATGATTTGTGTTTTGTTAGCAACTACTAAACAGAAGTATGAAGAGCAGCAGTTCTAGAACTACACCTTAATGCTGGCATTAGAAAAAAACTGGCTATTTCACCCAAGGTTCAGTACTGTTTGGCTAAAGATGTTATTTAATTTTATGGTGCCTTGATTAATCTTAGTTGCTTGAAAAAAAATAAATTCTCTCAATCTCTTCTAATATGTATTTTTCTTTCCATACCATTAGCTGTAGAACACTGGCTTCAAACCACCATGTATGCCTACTGCTTCATGCCACTTCAAGTTAGTCTTCAGAAAATAGAAAACTCTTACATCTCATTTTATCTGCTTCTTCCCTTCCCACTTCCCTCCCCTATTTTAGAAGTTTACTGGTTCTCCACTGCCAGTATTTCCTTTGATAGCATCGATGCCAAATTTAACAAACTCCACTTTGGCATCCATGAAATAAATTCATTCCAAAGACACACATTGCTTTTGAAAAAAATATTATATTAAATATCACTCTCCTCTGTACATAAATTCCTGTGGGAATGAATTTTGGGCTAAAACTGTAAGAGCTCGACAACATGAGACAACCTAAGGTCTCAGTGAATTCAAAGGAGTGGCTGTGGTTCACTGTCCCTTTTATGCCTTACATCCCTGCCCTTTCTCACTTTTTTGCTTGGAGCAGTGCCTTTTTTATGTCAGTTCAGAGAACCAAAGCAGTTCCAAGTTGAAGCAGGAACAGTAAAGAAGCCTTTACCTGCATAGTCCTATTCCATTCCTGTGCCAGCACCAGCGCTCACAGGGCTTTGTGTCCATCGTTTCAACTTCTCACCTTTCAATTTTGTTTCTTTATGAAGTCACTCTTCAGCTAAACCAGCTTTCCAACACCGCAAATGCTCCAGTTGTGCAGGCCCCAGCACAAGAGAGGAGGAAAGAATGACACCAAAGGGGAAAAGCTGCCCCTGCAGCAGCAACACAGCCCAAGATCAGCACGGGTCAGCCTGCAAGGCTCAGTCCTGCAAAGCTCAGCTTGTGTGTCTGGGCCTCCCAGGAGGGCTCAGCCTCCACACAGCAGATGAGGGGCCCACCTCCTCCCCCTGTGCTTAAGGCTCCTCAAGTGGCAACCAAAAGCTACCAGGACAGCAAAGGACAGGTCAGTAATATCACCACTGTTACTCCAGAGCCTGGAAAACAACCACCACATCCCCAGGCAGCAAAGCAGGAACCATAAAATGTGTGCAGGAAACACTTCCCCTTTCCTAGAGAGAAGGGAGAGCACTACCAGAGAGCTGTGAGTGGTGATGGGATTAACAAATCCTCCAGTGTTGTTTAGTCTTTTGTCTGCTAAGGTTCTAATTTGACTTATATCCCAGATACTCCTCCTAAAATCAGCTTATTTAATTGATTCCGCACCATATAAATAGCTTATTTAATTGATCCCACACCACACAAATCTTCAGAAGAGATAGTTCACAGTATCTCATTCCAACAGAAAATACAACAAAATCATCCATGTACACTCAAAAGCAGAGATTTTCCTAAACTTGATGTAGAGACATCAGTGCAAAATGAAAACTATCCCAAAGCACTTATGAAAACAAGACCATTGCTACTGTCCACTCTGCCATTGTGAGATCAGTATTTCACTTGCAAACCAAAACACAACAAAACAACCAAACCATTAGCACTGAGTGTGCATCTCACCACTATCAGAAGTTATTTCCCTTTGTATCAGATTACAAGGCATTTCCTGCATGTTTTTTCTACGTTTCTAACAAGACATGCCAACAGTAAACCCTCAGCATATTCACAGCTTGGTGTTTTGTTCAGAGGAGGTATCAGCATTAAGACATGTTGGCTATGGCAGCTGAAAGCAAGCTATTTCACAATTATGAAACACTCAAAAAAAAAAAAAAAATTAAAAAAAAAATAAAAAAAAAATCCAAAGTCAACCTGAATGTCATTTGGGATATTTGGCAACATCCAAATCCCAATAAAATTGAGCAAATTCCGGACTAAAGCATTTTGGGGAGTATTGATTTGGAGTGCTCAAATGACCTTAAATTTTACTCAGGACACATCAGCAATATTTGGTGGAGCAATCTGCCTTCCTTCTGAACAAGCAAGAAGTAAGGTACTGCAGTGGCAGCTGCTAATTTTAAGAGAAACTGCAAAATGAAGTAATTGCACATTATAAACTGTAAACCTAATTGCGAGTTGCTCTTACTTAAAACATACCCACAACACAGACGGATTACTTTCCATCATGTAACAAAAGCTCTCATTTGCATCCTAATCACCACAGAGTATTTCAGTATTTTATGAAAATACTCTTAAAATACAAAAGAACTTCCAAGAGAAGGGATTTCCTCTTAGGGGGACTTAGGCAGTTGTGATTTTGGGTCCTGCAAACGGATGGACAGTAAAAGCATGTGCACAACTCTGCTAAAAACTGGACTGTTGTGAAGATTCTGCCCAAATCTAACATTAAAATATTTCTGTTACAGCCTTTCTACAGGACATATATACACAAAGCAGTATTTCATCCACCACTAAGGTCACAGGGCTGGAGGGGCATAGCACAAGCCCGGGCAGCGTGGAGGCAGCCGGGGCAGCAGGAGGGTGCGAAAGGGGCTGGGGGGGACCCGAGGCTGTCCCTGCACTGGCTCTCCTCAGAGGAAACGGGTGGAGACAGGAATGCTTGTGAAACAGAAACCAACTCCTGCACCCCGATGGAGCACAGGAAATGCTGCCAAAGGACCTACCAATAGCTCATCAAATAACCCCATGTGAATCAGTGACATTTATTATGAGCTGGATCTTACTAATCTACCTGTTCAAAGCTGACAATGAACTGTATTTGGTTTTTTGTGCACCTTCCAAGAAGATGAATTTGAGAATAGCTTCCTTATATACCCAGAAGTTGTACTAAAGCAAAGGAAAACAAGCTCTCTTCTGAAAAGGAGATTCCACAAGCAAACCAGCATCTTTAATAACTGTCCTGCCAATTAACAGAACATAGATTTCACACAGATCAATCACCTGAAATGAACTATAGTGCTGAATTTCACATCAGTACACTATTATTGTTATTTACCTTACAACACAACACAGAAGTTATATTTTTGAATACATTTATAGCTCCATACACTTCACTTGAGTGATCTGAAAATCAAAATCAAATACAATTGAAATCACTTAATAAAATGTTCCTGGGTTTGGGATTTTTTTCCAGATATTATTTTAAAAGTTCCTAAAATACTTCATTTTAAGTGAAAACCTTATCCAAATTATCAGAACAACATCCAACTTCATCCATAAGCAGTGCCAGCTCCCAGCGATGAAGGCTGACCAAGGACTGGGCTGTGTTATGTGCACAGCCAGCAGGTCAAGGGAACTGACTCCTGCTGTGAGGGCACACCTGGAATTCTGCATCCATTTTTCCTCCCTCCTGGTACTGGACCACATCCAGCAGAAAACCATTAGAATGCATAGTGAGCTGAAGGTTGTGACATGAAAGAAAAACAATTGAAGAAACTGGGTTTGTATAGGCTAGGAGGAGGAAAAGGGGTGGTGGTGGAAAACATCCAACTGCTCTTTTAAGTTACATAAAGGGGAATCACTGAGAAAAGAGATCCAGATTCTTCTCAGAGACAAAGGACAAGAGGGGATGGTCCCGAGCTGCAGCAAGGCAAACTCCCATGTTTTTAAGGGGAAGAGTATCACCGGGCAATTGGTTTAACACTAAAACCAGAAGCTGCCCATAGATGTTGTAGAATCTCCATCCCTGGAGATTTTGGAAATATCAAGTGGACACATTGGGCAACTTGGTCTAATTCTGACATCAGCCCTGCTTTGAGTAGGAGGTTGGACTACATGACCTCAGAAAGTCCCTTTCAAGCTACATTATGCTGTGAAATATTCCATAGCAAGATGTCATAAAATATTTTCATTAAATACCAAACCAATCAGTTATTTTCATTTCTAGATCACAGCTGAAAACTGACAAAGCATCAACAGAAAAAGCATTTAAAAAACTACTACGTTGGCGAAGTACTAGTGTTCAACACAAGCTGAGCTCTACACCTACTCAGCTGGTAAAGCACCAACTCTTCTGTGGGCTGTAGACCCCCACCCCTGAACAAGAAGCCATTGAACTAACAGAGCCTGGTGTCCTACAAATACACATTTCTAGTCTCAGAAGTACCAATAAACCCATCTGTGAAACTGGGGCATGTCATGTCTCCTTGGGGAGTCTGATTTCTCACATGTGGTCTGATACAATCTCTTCCCCAGTGGAGCAGCATACAGGACCTCTTTACTCGAGCAAAATACCTATTTTTAGCGAAACCTGCAGAATAACTTTCCATCGTTAAGACTTTTACCATCTGTCAGATTTGATGGAAGGCAGGCAACAGGTACTAGAATCGTGTAGGGGTATGGGAGATGGACTGATGCAACCACATACACATGCTGTGAACATATAAGCCTTATTTCCTTAAAAAAGCATGCTTCAAAGAAAACCCATAAATTATCTCTGTTTCCGTGGGATGGATCATGTTGTGCTACAAAACTGTGTATTTATTTATAAAATGCAAGTGTCCATGAGCTGCACTCTTCAGCTAAGCCAGTATCCCGTTGCTCTGGGCTGACGGCAGAAGTTGCTACCTCTCATCTTCCATAAACCTGGAAGACAGCTCTGACACGGAGCGAGTGGCTGCTGCCCGTCTCTGCTGCACGGCTTCTGAGGGGCCACCTGTCCATCACTGCAGAGAGCAAGAAAAGCAGCTCTAATCTCTCCTTTGAGTTCCCAGCCAGGTTAGGCAAGCGCTAGAAGCTTGAGTGACTGAAGGAAGTGCTTACATCTGCCTTCTCCCCAGAGGGAAGAAGCTGATAAGTAGCCACCAATTACACTCCCTAATTCCCTCCTCTGATCCTTGCACTGGGGCGGGTTGGTGAAGTTGTATCAGCAACCTGTTCTCCTTATCACAGAGACAGAACATGTTAATTACCGGGTATCAACACCCATACCCAACCTGTGCTCCCCAAAAGCACAAGCAACCAGGGGCAGAGATCCCTGCGCCGGCTCCATCATTAAAGGGCTCTCTGTCTCTCTGCATCAAGGCAAGACTTAACAGAACAAACACGGGCTCTTTCCGACCACTGCCACCGAGCAGCCCACCCCAGCCACCACGCTGACCCTCACAGAGGATGCAAAAGTCACCTTTTTATGTAACTCAAAAGAAACTATTATGCAACCATCAATCCCATTCAAGTTTTCATGTTTTAATATAAATATCTATGCCTTGCAGATCGTTCTATTCCTGATTTCTCTCTAGTTTTAGTTTATTAATATGCTTCTCTTCATTTTAAATTATTGATGCTCTAAAAGTAGTGCTGTTCCATGAGACAGTAGAGAGAAGTGTAACTTTAAAGAATCTACTGCCAAATACTTTAAGTATTCTTTTCAGTATGACTTTAACATTTATCTATTGACTACCTAAACTTCTGATATCACTCTTCTACAGCACATCAGTAATACAAAGCTCTCTTTGTAACATGGCAAATTCAGAGCAAGAAATCCAAGATTTGAGCTTGCAGATTATTTTCTTCCAACTGCACTCATCTGCATTCAACTGCTTATTTATAAGCAGTTATTTGCAGCACTGATATTACTTCACATTCACATAAGCTTGATGACAAAAAAAGCTTCCAAAAATTACCATAAAAATGAGAACATCCCTATCACATTCACCATTTCTTTCCAAAATGATTATTTGTTTTTTACTGTCAAATTATCATCCTTGCCAAATTACCACTGACCAACTGGATGAAGAACAAGTCACACTGGAAATTTAAAGCTCAACTCCATCAAGTTTTTACTGCTGTTCCAGTGTGTTTAAAGTATGGCTTGTTAACAGGTTGCTTTAAAAAAATACTGCTACTAATAATAAAACCAAGCCCACATAAGGGGAGAAAGAAACAACCCCAATAACCTTTCCCAATTCGTTGCTTCTGAAAGGTATTTCTGAAACTCTCAGACCTGGTCTAAAAGTGGGTTCCATCTGACTCTAATGTTGATTAACTCCCTATCACCGAATGAAAGGGGAAGTCACTTAAAGAACTTTACACCAATGCCCCTCAAAACAACTAACAATTCTTAAGTGAAAGCAGAGGGGAAGAAGACAACACAACATTCACATATATTTGGAGAAATTAAGTCAGAGTAACAAACATGACTGCATGACTAAGTAGTTGCTCAAAGAATGTCCTGCAGTCCTAGGAAGTGCTGAGGATTTTGGCTCAAACCATGCTCTGTGCTCAGCCCTGAGTTTCACATGCACAATGACCGAAACAAAAATGGGTTAGAAAGCAGCTCTGACCCTACCACTCCACCCTCTGCAACAAGAGTAAGGCACAAGCCTGTAATGCAGGCTGAACATTTCTGGCAGAGCTGAACTGGAGGACGTTAGGATGGCGTTCGGCCTGATAACGTGCCTTTTCTGCTTACGAAGCTGAGAAAGTGCAACCACAACACAGCAGTAAATATACTGCTTTGCTGAGTTTATTTTTACTCAAAACCTGATTATGTAAAAAAATGACTGCACTAGGGAAAATAGTTAAATGCCTTTAAGGGTTTTCAAATCCAGATGAGAGAACATTCACGTACAGTCTCTTCAGCCAACATCTTCTATTTCCTGTACTGGTATTTTATGTTGTGATCAATATTTCTCAAACATTATTCTCTCTGCTGCAAAAACAAAATGGAAGACTGAGCGTAACAGCACTATCCTAAGAACACTCCATTTGCCCTTTTACTCATATAATCAGAAGCATTTTATTGTTTTCAAATTTCTAATCCAATAATCTAGAAACCTAAGAATTAGGATAAAAATGAGAAAGAGAGTGAAGGATTTTAAGAGCCAAAAGACACTCGTTTGCCATGTAACAAGCCTTATGGCACAGTGCACTTATAAATAACCATCATCTCCATAGAGGTCCACATTAGCTGTGGGTCTAAAACAAAACCATCAGGGCCTGCTTTGCTTTCCTTTAATAAAGTGTGCAAATTTAAATGGATTTTGCAGTTGCAGGAAACATCTCTATCTGCACACTCACAGCTTGCCCTCTACCCCACCCCCCGAGGGAGAAGCTTCTGCAGATCCTCACTGCATTAGCAACCAGAGCAAAACACGAAACACAGAGCACTGAACTGCACAACCTGCACGGCTGGGATTGACAGGTAATCACATTTCATCAGTCACCACAATACAGCACAGCTGCTATGGCATCAGCTACAAGTGCATCCAACACTTTCCTGACCAAGTACACTCTATAAACTGAGACTTTGTTCCCTGTCATTTCACACCCAAGGCACAAGAGCAATAATCGAGAGCACAAAATACATAATGTGGCATTTTATGTTAATCATTTTATAGCAGAAAACACAGGAGCCAAGTGCATATTTCAACTGAACTGGAGATTTGGAAATTTTCATAGTAATTTTGTACAGCATTCACAGCAGACACAAAGTATCAGAAGAAGTTTTCAAATAAAAAATAACCTTTTGGATTTGGAGGGGAACAGTTTCAGTGTAGAAGTTTGCCACACACAAGTGCCCCGGTTTCCCCTGTATCTCCTCACTGGCACAGGGATGCCAAAAAAGGGCATCAACTGCCATCGTGCAGCTTCTCGCAGTCCCTGACCTGTGGTGAAATATTTTAGCTTTTCCCTCTGTTTGTGAAACAAAGTTTTTAACATCCCATTGATGTGAACTGGACTGTCCCCAGCACACATCTTGGCAATACCATTCCCCAGGACCTTCGAAAGCCTGACTGTGAGTGCCAAGCAGTGCAGCCACTACTGAGATTATCTGCACCCATTTCCTCGTCCTGGCTCAGATGATAAAACAACCATAATAAAATACAGCCAGTACGAGAAGCTACATAAACAAGTTCTGGATTGGATATATGGCTGCGATTTCTAACACTGAAACGATAACAAGGGTATTTTTACACTGTAAACGGGATTTCTGATTTACATTTTGAAGGTTCTTCCCACAACAAAACAAAGGCGAAGGCCACAACGCAAAACTCTGGGAAAGAGGCTAATCTCCCAGCTAAACTCAGGCCTAGACGAAAGCTCCCTCCCTGAAACACACAATGACTTCATCCTGACAGGCCAGCGCAGTTCAGCGACTGTGTTCAAAAACCTACAGCTATAAAAATCTGTAAGGCACAGCTGAAGGCTATGAGGTGTTCCTGCTGACAAATGCACTGCTTTACAAAAGATTCCTCATCAGAGAGAAAAATTAATGCTGATAAAGCTTTAATGAAGTCACAGCCTATAAGTTGCTTTTAACACTTCTGGTCAAAAACCATACTGAAGAAACAGAGGCAGTGCTGCAAGAAAGTTGATAAAACAGCAACAAAGAAGAGTTTTCCATCTGCATCCCTTAAGTTATTTCAGGACTATGTTTGTTTTTTTAATTAATAGAAGGGGTTTTACTAATGGAAGACAAAATATGAAATCCTAAGTAAGGTCACTGAGCCAGGTTAATAACCCAGTCATTAGATACACAGATCACACCGCATCACCCCAGCTCACTGAGACTGCTAAAAAAATCCATCTCATACTCTTAATCCAGTTAGTTCACGTTTTCTGTAGTTCGTTCACCTCGCTCTTTAAGACCGATGTTATGCACAGCAAACATACACCACCGCTTTTTAGTGAGACTCGGTCTAAGTCTTTATAATGCAATATAATTTAGAGCTAGGACAGCTGAAGAGAACTTTCACCTGCACACGTTAACGCAGGCACCAATCCGGCCGGCTCTGCAGCACAGACAGCATGTCCTGAGCAAAGTCAGGCAGCGGCAGCAACTCCTGTGCTCAGATTCACCTTTTTTATCCCCCACGACCTCGGGCTGCTGCAGCCAGGTGAGCCCTCGCAGGGCACGGGGAGGGACGCGGGGCTGCCAGCAGGATTTACCACCTTCCCCCCCTTCCTGAATGTCTGCAACAGCACTACAGAGACGGAGGAAATAACGTGAGCGACCAACTCCAGAGGCAGAAGATATTAAAGAAAATAAACGCAGGAGCGAAACGAAACGAGACGCTCAGCTTCACCCAC
Source organism: Tichodroma muraria (assembly GCA_013390105.1). Lineage (NCBI taxonomy): Eukaryota > Metazoa > Chordata > Aves > Passeriformes > Sittidae > Tichodroma > Tichodroma muraria. Next base: position 25,257 of record WAAG01007056.1, on the reverse strand, counting down.
CGACAGAGGGATGGGGGGGGTGCAGGGAGGGAGAGGGAAGAAGGGTGATGCCGGAGGGACAACCTCGGGAACAGAGCTGAGGAGAGCGAGGCAGAGCTGCTCCCCCTCCCCGAGGGCAAGGGCGGGCCGGGCCCGCGGCCGGGCAGGGCAGGGCGGCAGGAGGGAAGGAGGGAGTTGTCCGGGGCAAGGGCGCTGCCCCGGCGGCCGCACTTACCACACCATGCCGTAGGCCCCCTCGCCGATGTAGGAGAGGTTGGTGTAGCGCGGCCCCACGTCGAACACTTGTCCCCGCACCATCTCCGGGCCGCCGGCGCTGGCGGAGCCGCCCGCAGCCCCTGCCCCCGACACCGCCGCCATGTTGTCCGTGCCGGGAACCGCTGTGCCTGCGTGCGGGGGGGCGGAGGCGGGCGAGGAGGGGGGCGAGAAGGAAGATGCGGGAGGGNACTGCGGTAGCCGCAGCCGCTGGGGAGGGGGCGCGGCGGCAGCGGGTCACGTGGGGCGCGCGGCGGGTCACGTGGGCGCGCGGCGCCATTAGAGGCGTCAGGTGATGGGCGGGAAATGGAGCCGGGCCCGGCGCGGCCTCAGCGCCCGCCCCTGGCTGAGCGCCCCGCCGGCTCCCACCGTGCGCTCGCCCCGCAGCCCGGGGGCTGCCGTACGGGCGAGTTCCTTTGTGACGCTCCCCGGCTGCAGCGCAGTTTTGCAACCTCTTTTTAGCGTGTTGTTTTTACATGTAATTACGTTTTCCTGTTCGCTGCTTCCCGTATAAATGTAAATGAACTTTGTAGAGGAGGTGAAATCTCAGTTGAAGGTTTGTCATGGTTTGATCACTGCTTGCAACAGCGTCGTACCTTTTCTGGTTTTCTGTGAGGCAGAGTTTTCCTATAATAACTTTTTTCTCGTTTGCAGGAATTTATAAACAAGGATCTTAACTCCACTTCTGCCTTTTTTTCTGCAGTTCTCTAATGTCTCTCTGACCCTGACAGCAAGTACTAACCCCTGGTTACTACCGACATTTTCACTACCAACCTCTCTGCTGCTTCCCATCTGTCCCTACCCATGTCCCTGGCAATGTCCTGCTTCTCCCAACTCCCCGAGGTCATTTCTGGCACCCCACCTCTCCTGGCCCTTCCTGCTCCGATCCAGCTTCCTTTGCCATCGGCCAAACGATCGCAGTTTTCCGTAGCTGCTTCCAGCTGTGCGATCCCCTCGTTCCCCCTGGCTCGCCTCCCCGGCGCTCCAGCTTTGCCCAGCGGTGGGGAGGGCAGTCCCCGGGTGTCCCCAAGGCCTCCCCCTTGGGGCAGGGTCCGGGTGCCACCCAGCCTAGGCTGATGAGGGAAAGCTGTCGGGGACGAGCACCAAAATCTAATAATCCTCTCTTGTATTTAACAGGCGTTCAAGTCTACAGCTCGTGTTTTTGTGTATTTGAGTGGGATAATGCTTCCGATGTATTAATTTTTATGTGTCTGTAATGCTTTTTGTTTCATGATGTGTTCTGCACTTCAGAAACGCAGCGTTATTTTTCTCAGAAATTTTAGCAATAAATACGAGTGTTTAAATTTTCTGAAACCAAGTAAAATATTATTTTAAAGGTTCTCTTAACTCTAGAAATGAAAATTTGCTTACAGTTCTGATTACATACATAAATAAATCTGTCATCAGCAAATGCAAAACAAATTATTATGGAGAATGTAGCTCAAACAGAGCCTGTCATACCAAATTTAATTAAAAACTGGTGTGTATCTAAATTGTTTTCTACCTTCACTGGGATGTGTCTGATCAAAAAGAAAACCGACCAGGCAGACCAGGAAATTGTGGAAGGATTGTCAGCTCCTTTGAGTGCTGTGTTCAAATATATGTCTAATCCAATTAAGCCCGAATAAGTGGTCAGAGGCTATGGCATGCTCTCCAACAACTCCTCCCGTGGCAGAACTCGGTGCAGTATTTCAGTGAAGCTCTGCAGCTGCTGAGATAGCCAGAGCAGATGGGAGTGGTATCAGTCGGTTTGCAGCCTACTTAAATACACTGCCATTACCTGCACTTAATGTTGGGTCTTTTGCCTTAAGAAGGTGACATTAAATCCTCAATTCTGGAAAGCACATAAACGTATTTTCAGAAAATTGTGAGTTCCATGATCAAAATCAGGGGCTGTGTTGGGGAGAAGAGGTGATACTTACTAAAAAATGATAGCAGATAATGAGAAGCAGGAGGAAAAAACCTTTTTATTTCAAACAGAAAGCAAAGCACTGCTGAGAAGAGTTTGTGTAAGCAGAAACAGGAATATTAAAGAAAAGCTAAGTCAGTGCAAATATGCCATAGTTTGGACCGTCTCCATCTCCAGTCAAGTTCAGGAGTCACATTAATGAGTTCATCCTACAACCAGGATCTAGAAATTCCCTGCACTGTTACTCATTTCTGCTTTAGCTGTTAATTCTTGTTCTGTAAATAGGTCTGCTGAAAAGGGAACACAGTACCACAAGGCCTGCCAGCCCTGGGACCAGCAGTGCCGCTCAGGCTGAGGACAAACACCATGGAGCTGCCCTACAGTGCCCCTCTGTAGTGGGGGTGGGAGGCATCTCAGATCTTTGTGCTAATTTAAAAATGAAGCCACATCCCCTAAAATTATCATAATTATGCCAGTTGTGTGATTTGCATGGGACATTGCAGCCATGGCTTTCTTGGTAGCTGCTGTGCGAGTATGTCAGCGTGAACCTGAACCTCCCCATCATCCCAACAAAAGACAGGCATTAAGTATACAATTTACCAGAATTATTGAAAAAGACCTCAAGCCTTTGTGCGGGGGTGATGAGAGAGATGTTAAAATGTTTTATAAAGATATATTTTAACTTCTAAGGCACTCAGGAACCATGGTGATGGTTCCTGAAATTGCTTAGATATGAGCTCTGATCCACAGGGAACTATCCTGAGATTCAGAAAGAGCATCAGCTGGTAATAACTTCTAGTCAGTACCTACCTGGGCTTGACTGAACAGGTGACACACAGCAGAAATCCCTTGAGACTGATCTACATGTGAGCGTCGACCACTGCTTCGGCAGTGTAAAGCGACCTCAACGAAAATGAGGCTCTCGCTGTAATCTTGCAGTGCTGAGAGATTAAAAACAATTTCTCATCCAAATTGCTGAGCACTTGGTGCCAGAACAAATTTACTTTTCCCCCCAGTATTTCCTTTTTTCCACATTCAACATTCTGATGGACTTTGCATGGAGCTTACCGTGGCTTAGACACCATGGAGTTGAGTAAACAAATTGCTGTGGTTGTTCTGTACATGCCAAGGGGAGCACAAAAGATTATTAATTGCAGAATGATTCTGTCAGTAACAGCCTTGATCCTGCACTGGGTATCATTCTGTCACTGTCAGAACCTGTCACTGTTGTAGGAGATGTATTATCTATCATGTTCTGGTTAGATTTGCTGTTCACAAATATGGTTTGAAAACAATATTGCAATTTCAAGTCATTTTTATGTTCCTTAGTTTTGAACAAGTAGTTTGCAATCATACTCTAAATATTTTTAAAGGGATCCGTTTTACAGCAACCTTAAGAGCTTATCATATAAATCTAGTTATTTTAATTAATATACTGACATTTTGTTGCTGTCTATATAAAATTAAGTTGCTTTCATTTTTCAACTGCAGTAGTAGCAGTATTCAGGCACTGTCCTGCAGTTCAGTAATGGAAATTTCCCAGCCTCAAAGCACACTCTGTCTCAGTCAGCTGCAATAAAACTCTGAGTGATTTCAATATTGTTGTGTGCCTTACTTGTCCTCGGTTATCTGGAGCTTGTATCTTTTGAAAACCAGCTACTCCTCATGAGCTTGCTTCATCTTGCCCAAGACTTAAAATTCAGTAAACAAGCTGGGAATGATAAGAGAATTGAATCACCAGATAAAAAGTTATTTTACAGGACTGACAAAACAAAGCATACGTATATTCAGTATATACAGCATATTACAGTGATCTGTGGATCTTCACTGAGGTCCTGCTACATGACCCCTGTTTTCTTGTGCTGAAGCTTTATGCATTGGAAGGCTATGAAGTTCTTACAATAAGTTTTAGCTAGTACATAATATCAGTCTCTTGATCTCTGCATTTCTGGTATCATTGATTGATAAGAAAATAAAAAAAAAAAAGGAGATAAAATTATTACATAACCTCAGAAGTCTAATAATTTACAAATACTAGAACATGCAGTGTGTTTCCCCCACACTTATTCTTGGTTCAGCTGTAGGCAGGACAAGTGATGCCTCCAGCAGAGGCAGAAGTCAAAGCACGTAGAAACAGGATTATTAGGATTCTATGTTGTCCAAATATTGCATTTTTAATGCTTTTTGCTCATAGCTAAAAACGTACAGAACTTTTGTAATGAAGAGGTTGGCTGATGTGAGGACAGAGGAAGAAGGGTGATGCAAGAATGAATTAAAGAGAATATGGGGGGGAGGAATGTAAATTAAAAGTAAAATGAACAGGTAGTGGGACTGATTTGTGGGAATAGAAGGGTCCTAGGTGGAGGAGTGATATCCAGACCCCCAGTGCATCTTGCTCCAGTGCGTGTGCAAGTGAAGCCCCTGACAGACACACAAGTCTATTCATGGAGAACCAGTTTGGGGAGTGATGCCAGGCCTTCTAAAAAGAGCTCACCAGGACTTGCTTTCCCTGCCGTCGGCGTCTGCTGGGGTGACGTTCATCACAAATGCGTGTGGCTGATGACTCTGGTGGCACAAGTACACGTCCTACTTGTCTGTTGTTATTAGATGTAATCTATACCATGGGCAGTGGCTGAAGAGAAACAAGTGATAGGGGACAGTACACTAGTGGCATTCTGAGATTTTTCACCAGGGTTGAACATTCAGCCAGCATTAATGGCTCTACATCCCACGACAGGTGCGTGGCAGCCTTTAGGAGCAAGCTGGAGGCTGTAGCACAACAATTCTGGATGAAGGTTCCACATACAAACTGTCACACTGAGCTTTCCTGGGCATGTGACCAGGAAACAGGATTCCCTCTTCTCTGCTGGGCAGGTCCTGACCTTGCTGACATGGAACTGCAGAAGAGGCAGTTCCAGGTTTATGGCTGCAGGGAAATCTGCATCGTTGCTGTCTACACCTACACTGCTGGAGGGAGGGCAGGTATCAGTCTCCTTTCCCTGCACTTTGTTCAATCCACTGATCTGACAGCCCAAAAGGTCTTTACTGCTTATTTTTAATAGAATTTATATAAATTACAGACATCAGTTTCCACAGTCCAAAACTGATGAATCATCATTTTTAAAAACAAACATTTCTTTTGCAATTTTGCATATGTATAGCAGATAAAAGCTGTGAAGAGAAGAGAGATTTCCTAAAGGAAGCGGTGTCACCATATTTTGAGAAAAAGAGCCAAGCTGTTGGAATCTGTGTTGCATTATGGGGTAATGCAATACCTCTGAGCACTTCCTGTTTATCATGATGAGATATAGTTTTCACCACATCATAAAACTTGCAAGCATTTGTTAATAAACACTCCTAGAGAAAAAATAATATCCAAATATACAACCCCTGTGGCATCTGTCATTATAAACAAAAGAAAGTTTTCATTATATATATTGGAGGACAATTTGTGTGAAAGCAGCAGATTTTGAGAGTCCCATCCAGCTCTTGCTGAAGGCCATGTTACGTCTCTCATTAGGTCATTGCACCCCAGCACATGATTCTTCTTATATGTAAACAGCAAGATGTTTGAATGAGCAAGTGTAATTTTTACTATCATTCATCATTTTTTTAAACAACGTGGGGATACGGAGAACAAACATCTGCAGAATTGCAGCAGAGAGTCTTGTATGAAAATGGCAAAAGTAAGATTTGTTTTTAACAACAATAATCTGCCGGTGCTGAGGTACCTAATCAAATACACAAATTGTGCAGATGTTCAGAGTGGTGCTGTCTCGCTGTGTGGCCTTTCTAACTTGTCAGCTTTGTTCCCTCAATTAATTCTTCTGGATAAATTATCCTAGCTGGAAAAGGAAAAGCTGGGGAACAGAAGGGTGCAGATTTTTCAACACCAGCAACCTTGATGGCACAATTTGCACCCCAAGCAGATAAAATCTTTGGCAAGGAAATGCAAATTATTGTGACTGATTCAGGATGTTCTTGTGATCTGGCTGGGACTTGGTCTGCAGCTGACAGACACGCGGGTGGGGGTTGGGGAGGGAATTCAAGGTTTCTGCCAGTTCCATGGGGAATAAGCATTTGGATAGGTAACTGTACAATAACAACACTGTACAGTCAAACACAAGACAGGCTGGTGCCTTATACAGCTTCATCACTGTTAAATTCACTGTTAAGTTCAAAGCAAACTACAAGGCTTATCCGTTTGTTCAAGATAGGAACATCTGAACTGCAGTTTCATGTGGTAAAATCCTGCTGCAAGGAAATGCAAGATGGGCAATGCGACTGTGTACAATTCTTACTGCTTTAAATGGTTATAGTATTTAAAACTGCCACACAGACTGATATCAGTTAGACAAGGGGAAAGATTGAACCTTAGAAAGATATTCCCTCCAGCTACCAGCAAAATTGAATTAATAATTAAGACATTTGTAGCTTTTTGGATTTTGAAAGTTTTAACAATGAGAAAATGATCTGGCTCACATTATCTTTGTCTTACCTGACATATGGTGGTTATTATTGCAGATACACGGAGCCTCGTGATAAGAGATGCCTTTTATAAGTGCAATACGTCCACCGTAATCAGGCACTACATTTATCTTACTGCATTACCAAGTCTCTGGGTTTTGTACAAGTGACACAAAATTGTTGTGAGGATATATCAGTGTCCTGAATCTCAACTAACTTTTCAACATGATGTCTCATTTCCAACTGATGTTAACAGCCCACCTGAATCCCTGGCCTGGAAATCCTGAGAGAAAGACAATAAAGGCTGCTTTAAAAAAAAAAAAAACCACACAAGAAAGAACATCATTCTTTTAGAAAGATATGGCAAAATATTTGTAGGATGATGCTTTGCATCCAATTTTCCATGTAGCATTAATGGCAGCAGGATACAGATAAGTGATGATGCTCTGCCAAGCAGCACGTGTGGGGGAGCAGACAGCAGATGTGCAGCCACTTAGCCTATGCCTTGTGCACCAGACCGTGGTATGGAAATGCACGTGGATATTTAATTGCTATTCAACTACAAGTTGCTTGGATTTATGAGTCTGGGAAGTGCAGATGCTGCAGTGAGGAATGAGTGTTTATTAGCACAGTAGCTGTGATGGCCTTTCCGAAAGAGAGGCAAAGTGCCCCCGTCTAGAGAAAATGGATTAAAAGGGGGCAGTGCACCACTCTCATGTCCCATTTACCTTTGTGAAGTGCAGCTGGAAAAATGCCAATATATGGATACATTTCCATCATGAACTCTAAACAGATTTTACTGCTGCTTATCACAGATAATAAAAATGCAGCAGCTGTCATCTCATCAAAACCCAATTTAGAGAAATGTATGGCTAAATAAGGGACATAAGCACCTTCAGGGGCATCTACATGAATACACAAGAATAAACCCTTTAAGAGCTAGATTAGGAAGATGGGACATCCCTATACTCAAGCATTTTTCCAGTGTTTGTTGCAGTAACCTTGTGGTTACTCTGCACGTGTCCCCTTTCCTTCCTAGTTCCTCTTGCACTACACTCTTCCCCATGCCAACATCCTGCTGGGCTGTTGCAGTCCCATTCAATCCTCTCTCTGCCCCGGGGGCTGGTGCTGCTGGGTGACCTTCCTTCACCTCTCCAGTCAGCCTCCCTGCTCAGGCATGTTCATCCTGTGCCCTTTTGAGGGAAGCCCCGCCTAGGAGGAGAAGCGGGAGGTTAAACATCAACTAGGAGCAAGGCATCCCCCAAAACACCCCAAATGCGCAGCAAAATTCTGATGTTTGTACTTCTCCCACTCATTGCAGTTTCCATTCTTACAGTGTCCAATTCTCCTTTCCTGGGCTGGTATATTTTTTACTGATTTCATTTTCTTGCAGTTTACTGAGCTGCATGAGCTCATTAAAGAGTCAGACAAGCACCAGACCTGTACAAAGAGAGCAGCATGACTGGAAGCAGAAGCATCATTTTGATACCAGCAGTCCTTTAGATTTGGCTCAGCTGCCAGGTGATATCACTCCCCAAGACCAGCTTCAGCTGCAAAATCAGGAGGTTTGACTGCACTGCTGAGAAGCCTTCAGACACTTCTTTTGCCATTGCCACCCTTTGCTGCATTTTTCTCTGTTTTTGAAAAATGCATGAAAAAGCAATCATGAGGGCAGTTTTGTAATGACTTCCTTAACCACCTCCTTTCTGCTCGTCCTCTGCCTCTCCTGTTTCTGCCATTTGTGCTTTCCAAAGTCTCCCTGCTCTAATTCTCTGTGCTCCTGGTGACATTGTCCTACCCCTCTCACGAGCAGCCTGGATCAGAAGGGCCTTTCCACTAGAAATGCCCTCCTGACCCAGGATCTTTTGCCTTGCAAACTGCACAAGCAAGACAGACAAAACCAGTCCTCCTTTCTCAGGACAAGTGTTAAAAAAAAAGTATTACGCAATCCCCAAGACATGCACATTACTCACCAAAACAATCCTTGGGATCCTCTTTGTGCCTCTTTTCTCTCCAGTGGTACCAGTGCCCTGAAGGCAGGACCCAGTAGCAGGACTTCGGCTGTAAAAACCCAAAGTCTGCAATGGAGGGCACTGCTTTGTGCAATGATCAGCAGCCCTACTGTGAAGGACAGAAATATCTTGCTGTGTTTGTTTTGTGATGTGTTCTGCTAATTTATACTGTTGGATTAATAAAAATAACAAGACAGAAGCTTTCCAAATGGGGTCCATTGCTGACTGTCCTTCACAGCTCTATTCTTGTTCCACACACATTAGGAAGTGCGCATTATCTGGTAAATCAAGACGTTAGAAACAAATAAATGCCTTCATATTGTGAGGGGGGAAAAAAGCCTTTCTAGAAATACTGTAGAAACAGTCACATCCTCTATTTCTGCCTTTTGTAAAAGGCAGGCTGTGTCTTATTATCATCAAGGAAGAAGTAAACAAATGTAATTTAATCAGTTCTGTCTTTCGTTGATTTGCATCAGCAAGAATAAAAGACAAAGGCAGAATGGAAAACAGCAGCTTTGTGCTAAAAGTTTCAATGCACAAAATACTTCTTTCTCCAGCTGTCAAACATTAAAAAACGCTCTGCATACCAGTAATAATAAAAGTGTCAAACAATTGACCACAATGGGAATCACAATGCTTCATTAAAAGCTCTAAAGCAGAGTAGAAAAGCTTCCAGACATTTGCTAAACAGAACTAAATGCTCAGAGACTTTCAAAAAGTGTCAGAAGATGCTTTCATCTAGTCTAGTCATGCAGATAAATATCTCCTTGCTTATTCCAGCCCAGTCTCCGAGCTCCTGCTGTTTCAGCAGTAACAGCTGCATGTGCCACTTGCTGTCCTGGGGCCGAGGCAGCTCTAGTGCACCACAAGAGGTTAATGATGTCCTCTCCAGCAATGAGGCTTCATTGCATGTGGCATTGCAGGGATTTAATCAGTAATTTTGTATTTACATATGTAATTATGTATTATTTGAGAACCTAACCTATTTGTTCAGCTGACAGGCGATGCTGTGATAAGGAATTTCAGCAGACAGGATATTTATAGATCCTTTATCTCTATGTACAATCAGAGCTAAAACATCAAACAATACCCCGAATGAAGGGTTGTTCCAGTTCAACTTTTCCCCATTGTTGCTTTTCCTTTTTTTTTTTTTTTCCTCCCTCTGTCTGGTTAGTGCCTAAAACTTGGCAGTGAGAGAAAAAAGGGAATGTGACTCACACTGACAACTTCATTTGCTGTAAGAGACCTCAGTAATTGCTCTAACCCACTTACAGGAAAGCTACCCCTCCTCTTTCTCTCCTTCTCCACCCTTGGACAGCCATGCTTGTAACAGGAGCAGCAGGCTGCTCCCAGAGGTCAGGCTATCACTTATGGAGTAACCGGGCCTTCCTCTTCACTTTTCTTCTTCTGCATTTCAAGTTAACCCCTCAGAAGAATTTAGGGCAGCTTCAGCTTAAGGGGCATCTTCCCACCATGGGCTTTTTCATGAACCTAATAATAAGCAGGGTTTGCAAAGTGCTCACGGCTCAAACGCAGCAGGGGTGAGGTGGCTGCTCCCACAACATGCAGGGCTTGGCAGCCAGCACGGCAGCTCCAGGATAAAGCTGCTGAGGAGTCAAACAATTGTCGCCTTTTCCTTTCCTTGTGGGATGGGGGCAGGGAACGGTAAATAGAAACAGGAGAAGAATCAGCACAGTGCCATGCAGCACTCTACCAAAATATATTTTCATTTGTACTTACATAATCAACATGAGAGCAGCATTTGTAGTGAGGTGGCAGAACAGATGGCAAAGACTTAGTTTTCAGCAAGATGCTAATTAACAACAACTCAGGTTTCTGTTAGAGAAGGGGGTTTGTTCTGCTCTAGGAGGGTTGAGATGGGTGCTTACTACATAAAACAACTCTGTTTCCCCACACAGATTTGTGATTTCTTTTTTCCATTACATCCCTGTTACTTTTCTAGGATACTCTCTAAAACACAGCAACATCCCAAATGCAAAGCCTTATAAAAAACCATCACAAGTTGGGTCCTACCAGTAGCTTGGGATTCTCCTTGCAAATACTTTTGAATGCTCTATGGACATATAAATTCAAAGAGGAAAGGGAAGAAGAGTCATGACTAAGAGAGTTGTATGCAACTTACACTGCAAGTGAGGCTTGTGTTATGTGCAGCAGCTTTCACAGAGATACGACTGAAGCTAAAGCTTCTTAGATGCTCTCCATGAAGTTCTCTCTCCTCTTTCCTCTGTTCCACACACTTGGACTTCACATCTTCAGCACACTGATGCAGTTGAGTTGGAAAGAGCTGTCCCAAGGGGGATTGAAGCAGAAAGTAGCTATGAAAGATATTTATTCAAACCACACGCAGAGAATACATCACCCAGCCACAATGAATAGGGAAATGGCAGATGAAGCCGAAAAGTCTGGCCTCTATTTTTCATCTGATAAGCTGTCTCGACATCCAGGCACACTGAACAGCCCACAAATATCCAGCTGTTCCCTCTGTGCTGCCAGGTGATGGGAGGTTGCTTTTTCCTGCTTTGCATTCAGCATCAGTGGCTCTCCAGAGTCACACGCCCAAGTCCTGCAGAGGCCTGTGGGCCACATTCCTCTGGGGATTACATCCATCCCAGCAGGAGAGAGGGAAAAGATGCAGGCCAAAAGGGATGGGCAAGAGGTCGGGAGGGAGGAGTTGAGGGGAGCAGGCAAGGAGTGAGCAATAGATAACATCCAAATTAACCCTCCTCCAGCAGGAGCTGGAGGGCAGTACTGCAGGAAAGGGAGAGGGGAAGCAGTCCTTTATATAAAATAGGGCAATAGGGCATCTCGATTGATCTGCTGTGGAGCTTGGAAATGAACCCATTATTCCCACATCTCAGCACTCATCCCTGTGCTGCCAGCAGATCTCTAACACCTGACAAGAAACATCCCTGCCCATTCTAGTGACATGCACATCTAGAAAGGATGCTTTTCCATTACTCCCACTTTCTCCATGCAGGCAGTAGATGGCTGTGGGTCTGCTGCAAGCTGAAAATCCCACTCTACTCATTACCCAGAGGGCGTGAACAGTATTTTTGCAGATGATTCTTTATTTTCTTCAATGTGTGTGTTAAAAACATAATTGGGATGACTGAAAAACAGCATTATAAGAATACTGCAGTTATCAAGTCTAACTAGAAATGAGTATTTACTTGAACTAAGAGTGTCTGTTCCACCTTTCAGCAGCTACTTTAATTCAAAATTTCAGGTAGGTTCCTGTGCCTATTGCTCTCAACCACAAGAAAATACAACCTGACATTGTTATACCGAGCACAACCAACCTGCAGAACTGTACAAGACTTTGGCCTCCACCAGTTCATGTTGTGTTAAACCAGAAATGGGCCACAGAGAATATCTTGCATACATCAGATGGCAGAGATTCTTTGCAGGATGATTTTCAGGAGAAGTGGCAGATATCACTGAAACTGTGCTTAGGAGGTGCAAAGTAAAGGAAAGAAAAGAACACCAAAATTGTATTCTGCCTAGCCTGTCCTCCTTTTGCAGGGGTTAAGAGGGATATGTGAGAATCAGCAGAACTGCTTCTGTACTTACGGCTGCTTTTTTTGGGAGAAGAGTGATGAAAAATCCTTTGGAGATATTATCTTTAAAAAAATATTATCAGCATAACAAGAAGTTAACTCTTCAAGTAAAACCAAAAAGAGAAGCGACCAACAGATGCACAGACAAGCACTGACTTCAGTGGAGCTGCAAGGCTGAATTTGGCTCCAATTCTGTGAAGTACTCTCAAAGCTGGAACATACTGCATACAAATGAGCATTAAATAATTCGCATCATTAAGAGAGCTCTGAGCAGCTCATCTGGACTTTGAAAAAAGCTAAAGCAAATGTAGATTGTTTGAATACCATTAGGGACAGTCATTAAAGAGCACTAAGGCATCTACAGTATTGACACAGTGAGCCATCCTCCTTCCCAGGTTATTTTCTTTATTGATTTGTAGAATTTCTTACACATGAGCTTTAGAGTGTGGCAGAGCTCAGCAATTCATGTAGGAACACCCCTTAAAGCACTATGCAATTACACCTTTTGCACAGTGCATCTTTTAATATTGGTTTGAGAGAAAAATGACCCTGTCTGTTTGGTGTAGATACCACAGACAATTTCGACATCAATGTATATCAAAGAAACAAAGGCAAGTAGGTAAATGGATTTATCCAGGGTGACACAGAAACTGCCCAAAGGCTCTGGATCCCCAGCCTCTGGGTTGAAGCATTTCACTTGATCAGCTCTAAGCAGAGCTGCTGCAGCACTGGAATAAACTGTGGCCTCATACCGTATCTCAAATGCTGGGAAATGTGGGACACTGCAGAAGGGATCAGGTGAAGAACACAAGTTGTGCAAAGAACCAAAGGTACAGTGTAGCTGAAGGTACACAGGTGCCAGAGCTGCAGGAGTTGAGAAGTGATGGAATACTGAGAGCTAAATATGTGCAGCAAAGTGCAAAGGGGGAGGCAGGGGCAGGCACCAGCCTACAGGCAGTCGAAGGGGAGCTGGAAGGAATCTTTAATGAAGGCAGAAATCGTTCTGGGTGACTCAGAATATTGGTATTCACAAAGAGAATTGAGAACAGGCAAAAATAAATAAAGCTGAAAGCAAAACCCAAAGGCCAAATCCCTCTCAATAGCCAGAACACTGATATAATCTGAGCAGCCAAACAACAGGTCCTTGTGAAAACCTCTCTCCAGCTACTTCCTGCACACCAGCCTCTCCCCCGGGCTGGTGAGGGCTGCAGGCAGCTCCCACTGCCCAGCCCGGGAGCTTTGCAGGCTGCTCTTGTGCTGACACCATTTTTCTGCAAAATGCAGCCCCGGTGGTCCTCCCTCCCCACCCCCAGCCCTTGGCTTTCCTGTGTCATCTCAACTAGTGCATTGTGCAACCTCACAAACTTCCCTGAGCAGCTCCGTGTGGCTTTCATTAGCTGCCAGCTTTTGTACATGACACAGGCACACACATCGGTCCCTGACAGACCCAAAGGCACAGTAGTTTTATTTATGAGTGGATTTAATGCTAGCCAGCTTCGAGATCCTGCTGCCATCAGCCAAAAATGTGTGCAGGCAGCATTTAACTAAAACCCCGAGTTCTAAAAGTTTTACAGTGAAGATTGAAAAACAGGTTAGTTTCAGTTTTATTTTTTTTTATACAAGTGTGATGACTTCTTTTCTTTCATTTTTAACTTTTCATTGAAGAGTAGTCAAAGAAGTTACAGTTATATATTTTGGAGCTGAGATCGGTAAGACCAAAGAACAGGAAAGACTTCCTGACAGTGAGATCTATTAGTCAATGAAGCAGTCTCCCAAAGGAGGTGATGGGAGCACAAGAAGTGCTTTAGCAGAGCTAAAGCCAGTAGTAAGTGCTCGGAGTGATGCAGCCAGCTCCAGAGGATTGCCATGAGACACAGCCCTCAGCAAGGCAGGATGCCTGCCATTAGCCTGCTAATGCACATCCTGGCCTGGCCAACTGCTAGTGGGAATAGCTCCCTGACTTAAAAGGTTATTAACAAGAAAATATTAGAAGACAATTTTCTAATGGCAGGGTCAGCCTCTGCAACGTGACTTACATTACAAAAGGTGATTATTAGTAGGGGGAAGAAACAGCTTTTGTTAGTATTTGTATCAGGACTGATTCATTAGCTCTTCCTTAAACTACCTAAAAGTAAAAACCACTAAATTGCTCAGATCCCCTTCATGTCTAATCTGCCCTGCAGAAAACAGCTCTTCCCAATCTCTTGCTAGCATTACTAAGGAAATAAAAAAGTACAAACCACCAATTACAAAATCTTAGGACTGGGAACATAGATCTATAATCTCTTTGCCTTAAAAAGCAAACAAAACCAAGACAAATTGAAATGCTACAATTCAGACAAAACCCAGCCTTATAAACTTTTCCACAGGGAAGAACATAATTGGTGAGGGGAGGAAGATTAAACTATTTTCCAAAGGTTTTAGTGTCAGTACAGAATCCAGCACCTGAAATGTTTTCCTTACAATTTTCTGGTATCACTGCACTATGCAGCAGGAACCTCGTCTCAGTGGTTTAGCTGGTAACATTCAAACACCTTGTATTTAGACTTTAAATGTAACCTTAATACTGAATGTCTGGAATTTAGTGTCCTGATTTAGAAATTTAGGAATTATTATCCTGATCCATTAGGACACTAAAAATTATACAGGCAACCAGTGCTAGATCTATAGTAAAAGGAAGGTCTGTCCATGTATGATTTGATATTTCTATCACTCTGAAGAGATGGAAATCCTTTGCAGAGGGGACAGAGGGAGAGGATTACTGTTTGGTTTTAAAAGCAGACTTACCAGCGCAACACCAAAGCCTGCCTGCACTGTTGAATTTGACCTTGATCTCAATGGCAACACTTCTGTTCTTCAGAAAGATACAGGGTAGAAAGAGGAAACTGGCAGAGTCATGTCAGCAGCTGATCCATTCTCCCATCTCCAGTCCATCATGGTAGGGGTTCAACAGGAGCAGGGCTAAAGCAGCTGTGCTCCAGGGAGCCTTCTGACAGCCAGCACCAAGGAGGACATGGTACCTGTAAAGACCAAGGACCTTGGGCCAGTCAAGTCTGTCAGGGAAAACTCTTGATGTGCGTCCACACTCACCCCATGCTAGTCATTCCAGCTGCTGGAACAGTTGTGTGGAATTAGCTGCATCAACAGAAAACAATTGGGTAAAATGTCTGTTGTCAGTGGCCCAACTTGTGTTACCTGTGCTTGTCTGTAACCCAACAATTAGATCCATCGTTAGCAGCTTGGCTTAATTATAACTTAGAACTTCTCCAAGCATAGACTTTGCTCAAGATTTTAAATGACTATAATTAATTATGCAGAAAGCCTGAAGTGTCTTCTCATCCATTGTTAAAATTATTTTTTCCTTTCCCCACACTGACACCAGAATGTGGTTTCACAAAGGAACTGGGCTGTCAACTAAAAGATTAAAAAAGAGGCATCTCTTGTAGAGAAACACACAGAGAAACACCTTTTATATCCTATATAAAGAGAAAGAAGGCTTCAGAACTTCTTAATCTTGACTAAGAGACGCAAAAAGGAGTATCATTCTAACCTATACTTATTTATAGGAAAGATTTATTTCTTGCCTCCCATTTAAAAAGCTTTTTGCACCCTTCCCAAATTACTGCTGTTATCAGAGATCTGGTATTGGGCAGCTGGGCCCCAGCCTGAACCAATTGCTTGAATCTTAACCAGTAAACAGCGAACCATACAATGCCAGAAAAATGGCAACTTCTTAAAAGACACAGGGGAGGAAGCAAGGTGTTACCATGCAAAGAAACGTTTCCCACTCGGCTATCCAGTGCCCACCCGCAAGATGAAAACATTAAGGGAAGGACACTACATGCAGAGGCTCCTTTGTGCAGACTGGGGTCGCTGCCAAATTCCCGCACACCCTCCCAGGCTTTTCGGTTCGCTCAGCCGAAGGAAGGCGGGAGCCCTCTAGGGGTGGCACACAGAGCCCTGAAGGGACATGGGGCACCTGCTGAGCCATTCGCCTTTTCCATGCCGAGCCCCTCCCGCCTTCCCTGGGCACAGGGGCGCTGTCCTGGCACGTGCAAGGGCGCAGCAGCTAAAGGTCTACACAGGAAATCAGGCTGGGTACACTTTTGCCTGGAAGTGCTTACTCTACAGCCTGGAGTATGATGTGGGAAGTCTCTTTTCTGTGGTTGGTTCAATCTTTTCAGGAAAAACAGAACAGAAATCAACCAAGTGCAGACTGCAGCTCTGGAGCTAGCCTGGCTCACCATAGCATAGCAGGAATTCTTTCTTCTAGGCTATGCAAAAAGGACGTGGTTTGGCCTTACTATGTGCCTCAAGCATACTGTGAACTCTTGTATAAAATGAGCAGGTTTATCTTTGTCAAGGCTTGTTCAAAATAGTTTTTTCCAAGAGCTACTTCTATTTGAAGGCTAGGTAACAGCTGCAGCATTTAAACATTTAAATATTTTCTCATTCTAATGAGAACTTAAGATCATTTCCAAACAGCTCAACATAACAACATGAGAATGTGGCAAACCCAAACTTCAAAACATTTTGATTCCAGTAAAAAAAAAAAACCCAAACCCAATCACCCAAAACAAAACACAAGCATCAAAAAGCATCTAACAAGATATCAAGAATTTTCTGTAGTGCAACCAATAACAGATTTTGTTAGAGATCCAAAACAGAAGAGTGCAAGAACAGCTTAACACTTTGAAAAAACCCACTAAGGTTATTTGGTTGGTTGTTGTTTTTTGGTTTTTTTTAATATAAGAGATATTGACCATAAAAGACCTGCACAGTTACATGAACAAAACTGCAGTATCAGTTCGGTGAAACAGATAAATACCATTACAGTCTCTACATGTAATTTACAAACAACTTTCTGCATGACATTTAAAATTATGCTTGATTTCTTAAAAAAAAAAATTAGAGACAGTAAGATGAAAGCCTGTAATCTACATTAGTGCTACTTGAATAGCAAACTTGATCTAGATACAGAAAATGTTTTATCTATCCCTCACCAAATGGCAGAGATGTAAAGTCTGCATTACTAGGAGAACCAATATTTCTTAAAGTTCTCCCAGTCTCTGAAGAAGCACTTCTGCTCACTCCATTTCCCAGATGGAGAGGACAGGCAGAGCCCTGGTTTTGGCTGGGGTAGAGTTAATTTTCTTCCTAGTAGCTGGTACAGTGCTGTAGTTTAGATTCAGTGTGAGAATAATGTTGATAACACTGATGCTTTAGTTGTTGCTAAGCAGTGCTTACTCTAAATCAAGGACATCTCAGTCTCCCAGGCTCTGCCAGTGAGGAGGTGCACAAGAAGCTGGGAGGGAACACGGCCAGAACAGCTGACCTAAACTGGCCAAAGGGTTGCTCCTTTATATTCACTTCCATAGGCTTTTACTGATTGTTTCTTGCTCAAACCCTTCAGCAACAGAGCCTGCAATGACTGGAATCCTGGAGCAGAAGGTTGGCTCTGAGCCCCATGTTGAACACACGGGTGGTGGGAATCTGTTGGATGAGAAGGAAAACAGTCACGAGTACGACAGCACAGCCAAGAATCAGCAATGCCTGCATTTCATCTCCTACTATTCAAAAGGAGACAGCAAAGCCAATGTTGGGCACCAGCAAACAGAAACAGTGATGTCCAGTCCTGTTCTCAACTGCAGCTGGAATGGGCTCAGACCTAGAGGAAGGCAGCGCCCTTGGTTGGGAAGCGCCAGGGATTCCCATGAGACACATGGAGAACTGGACTTTGTTCAGTTCTGTGGTGCTATTGGCAAAGGTCAGCTGTAGTTGCCTTTGGACTGTGGAGTTACCTGGCTGATGGATTACCACATCTGCTTTACAAAACCACGGAAGAACAGTGGCAGTCAGCTGCTGCTTGTGCTCCCTGGTGAGCCCAGTGAATCACAGGCTGGAAAACTGCTGCTAAACCTAGTCAAGCAAATCTCCAGCCTACACTTTTCCGGGAATTCGCTGCTTTTTTAGAGATTATTACAAGTGAAGTTTCACCCCTGCAATTCTTACTGTTAAAAAAATAAAATAAAAACAAACCAAAAGAAGACATTTAGAACCACGAAATGGAAGATATTTTCAAGAGACTTCAGGTTTGATCTGAAGTAGGTTCAAGCATGCCCACAACATCTTGACCAGAATACACCTGATGATTCATTATGGTTATACTTATTTTTGTATCTCAAGAAATACTTTCTGTTTTCCTGTGATGCAGCATTCCGGGTTCTTGTAGACTTTTATTCTCTTTTCTAGGATAAATATAAAAGCATTTAGACAAGCTTCCTGAAAGATTGCATCTCTCAGATCCCCTTGTTAAAGCTTGCCTTTTGTCAAGCCTCCCATCTCTGTCCTGCTCTCCTTATGTTCTCCTCTCCTGAGGATATGAACACCTGCACTTCAGAAACAATCACACAGGTTAGCTTAGCTTCCAAGCCTTACTTGTATTTCAGGTTACCATTCCTCTTAGAACTTTCTCTATGTTCTGTAGTAAATTAGCCCTAACATACTCTGAGAATTCATTCTCCAGCTCTCCACTTCAGTGGTCAAAGATCACTTTTTTACAAGAATGCAAGTAAATAAATAATCGCCATGTCTGGCTGCAACACGGTCTTTCAGACCATTATCCCGTTACTCCAGAACACAAGCAGTACACCCCACTTAATCTGCATTGTCACTGTGGTCAGCTGGGAAAAAGAAGGAACAGATCAAATCAATGAATTAGAGATACACAGTCCTGAAATGGTTTCAGTGACATTCATCTTTTCAAGTAAGCACACTGTGTAATCCAAAGGATTGCTTCCTTCTAGTGCTTCCACTGATCTCTCCCAGAAAAGCCCTATGGAAAAAGGTAATATGGTGAGATAGGGTAACCACTCAAAGATGTGCAACATGCCCTACATGAAAAAAGTTGCAACATGAGGTACTTGAGATATTAGAATGAAATGGATCTTTAAGAAAAGAAACAAACAGTGTTTCAAATCACTATGCTTTATTAATACTTCAGAACCATCAGATCCTACAGTGGCAAGTTCTCGCCCCCACCTGCTTCCAATCACTGTTTTGAAACAACTTCTTGCAATATGCAAATAGATACATGAGGCACTGTGTGAATACAAAAGTGACAGTACAAAAAAATCCCAACAATTAAACCTCATGCAATATATAAAAAAATACGGTAACGTAGCATAATACACACAAGCACTATTAGAACAATCCACGTAAATGAATGTACAATATGCATAGCATTTAATGATCAATGACAACAGGTTTTTTGACCTGTGCATAAAACCAGTCAGTTTAAATAAGAGTTTTAAGAGATTAGATAACTGGTTAAGCCACAGTTTATAAAACCTGCTGTACTGCAGCTTTTCTGCTCAGGGTCACAAGTGCAGATTAGCATATAAAATAAATAAGGACTATGATTCTACAAAACTTGGCTAACAGCTCCTATTTCAAAGTCACTGGCCCTCTTACTTTCATTCAAGGTTCATCAGCCAACACAGTGGCAAGAAACGTGCCTAAAGCAACAGCTCTGCTCTGGTACTGTTTTAATACTGATAAGAAGATATATTTGGAAGTCAGCAGTAGTTACAGAGGTCTCACTTACCACTCCTCAGCACAGGACTGGCGTTACAGGACGGGGCAGACCCTGAAGAATGGCACTGACTGAGAGGTCGCTGAGCCTCGGGCTGTGCTGCTGCTCCCACCCTGACTGCTCAGCCAGCTGGGGCAGGAGAGAGAGCTGGGGAGGGGAAGGAAGGCAGAAAGCTTTTTCCCCCACTCTCAACAGTGCAAATGTTTGAAAACACAAACAATCTGCAGGAATAAGGAAAGACAGAGACAAGAATATTTCTGAAGTTCCATAATCAGGGCGAGAGCTATTGTTACCTGAAATAAGCTTAAGTATTCCTATGGAATAAGACACAAATAACAGGATTTTCTTCTTACATATCCAATACTGGTCCATGCCGAAGCAACAGTTACTGTAGTCTTATCTTCCTAGCTAACATGGTTCTTTTTACACTCTTGGTGTTGCAGACCCCCAAAGATCAGACCAAATTCACTATGGACACAGATGAAGTGAAAATTACAAAGTGGCAACTAAACTGATTTAATAGCCAACAGATTTTACAGCCTAGAAAGTAGCATTTTGGGGAGAGAGAGTGACAACATAAAAGGATATAAAAGATATAGAAAAAGAAAATTGGGAAGAAAATAGGGAGGACACAGAGCAAAACTGTATTTCAGAAGAGAAAGTTAAAAGTAATTAAAGTCATTAAGTTAAATGAACTTACAGTTAAAAACTTTATATTGGCTTTTTTTTTTGTCAGTATAAAGTTTTGACCCCAAATAAAACAAGTATCTTGTTATTATTAAACACACTGGAGGAAAAAAAAAAGTGGGAAAAACAGAAAGAAAACAGCATTAATCAGGCAATACTCAGCTGAATGCCTTTTCATAAAGTTACAAAGGTCACCATGAAAAAAAGGAAGTATTTTTATAGCCCTGAGAAGGTCCCCACAGGATCACCCTGGTTTCCTAGCTATTATCTCTTTATCCTTGGACATCCAAAAAGAAGCATCATTGCTTAGATAAAAGGATAAATAGTTCCTGGCAGGAATGATGAGCACACATTCCAGCTCCATTTGCCAAAGCAACAAACCTTTACCTGCCTAATGTACTGCCTTAGAAGGGATAAACAACTTCAACGAGTGATCCA
This sequence comes from Tichodroma muraria, assembly GCA_013390105.1. Taxonomy (NCBI): domain Eukaryota; kingdom Metazoa; phylum Chordata; class Aves; order Passeriformes; family Sittidae; genus Tichodroma; species Tichodroma muraria. Next base: position 4,320 of record WAAG01007056.1, on the reverse strand, counting down.
GTAGATCAGGAAGGACCAATGACATCCCTGTGCCTGGAAATCCAGAACCACGTAATCAGTAATAACTTCAGTATTTGATATATTACTATTGATCAATATACGGAAATAAATATAATATATGGAAATTAGTAATCAGGCTTAATAGTTGAGAGAAAATTCAATAATCAGAACCTAGCTAGTCACAAAGCCCAGATATATTTAACTTTCTAAGGGGCTGAATGTATTTTGTCTCTTCAACTAAAAAGCATGTAATATGACATAAAACTGACTGAGAGGAGTTTGCTATCTAAATAAAACAGACATCACAAAGCAGCCAAATTCATTTGCTTGAAACAGTGGTTTTCATCCGACAGTGCACTGCCAACTCTTCTAGGCTGCTTTCTTTTATTTTTTATTCCATTGTTTGCATTCCAAAAAGCTTGAAAACATTTCTTTTCCTATTGATTTTGCGCTCTTCTTCTTCTTAATAAAAGCTGCATCTTGCTAAACTTTCTGTGGCAAACACAGCTGTCCCTTGTTTACTTTTGAGTGCACCAGCAGCAGGGTGTGCAGCTTGGAACTTGCATTAAACCAGGGACACTGAACAGCTTGTGAGCGTTCAGGTCTGATGGGTCACACCGAAATAAAGGTTTAAGTGATTCTCTAGAAGATTTTGGTTTCCTGTTCCATGCAGAGATAAGGTTATCTGTCACAAGAGCCTACCAGCTCACTTTAAGGCATTATTTTAACACGTGTCTATGACAGATACATGTTCAGAGGTGCAGTCACTCCTTCAAGTCTCCATTTGTTTACTTCTCAGCTGACATGACTTACATAAATAAAAATAGCTTTAAATTAAATAAAATCCAAGAAATACATTAAGCCCAACCAAAACACATGCAGGAAGCATCTGGCTTAGCTCTTAAGAGCTGTCAATGCTGCAAAACAAATACTCCACAGGGCTGGCTGGTTGAGTGGCTCAATTTAGTAACGCAGAGAGGACCAGCCTCTTGGTTTTGCTGCTGTTTGAAAGGTTATGATGAGCTTGGCAGAAATCCCCCTGGTTTCCAGCACTTCTCAAATGCAACCAGACCCGCTATAAATTTGTGTTTAGAGAGCACATAACTTCATGTAGATTGGGAAGTTTCACATTCATTTTTCTCCTTCTCCAATCCTTCCTGGGTGGCGTTTTGTTCATCAGAAGGGTTTGCTCCTCAATAAAAGGGGAATGGACCATTTTTTCCTAGCAGGAATCTGTCTGAAGGCACAGGCCCAATTGTAAAAGGGACAGTAATAGAACCAAGCAGGGAAATTTAATTCAGGCTTAACCAGAGCTAAATTATACATGAATCATCTGCAATCTGCTCTGTTGTGGCTAACATCCCCCCACTTTCTCTCTAAAACATTTGCTTGATACTTCAGTACTATAAGACTAGAAACAGACAATGGCTGGTGCTGCATGTTCAGTACCTGCATCCACAAGAATACAAATAATTTAACCAACGAAGTCAAACTTGCACTAGGAGTAGAGCTGGAATATTAACTTAGACTTTACTGTCTATGCCTTTTGTAGATTGAATGTACTTGCTGGTTACCTTTTGTACAATACCGTTTACAAAAGTTCTTAGCCACTTGTTTTGGAAACACCTTTTTTAGGTTAGATTTCAAAGTCTTTAGGTTAGTTTTTAGGTGATGGGTTTTTGGTTTTTTTTTTTTTGCCTGGGAGGGATGCTTCAACCCCAAAGAACTGATTTAAGATATTGACTGAACACAGGTTTTCCAGTGCAGATAGCCAACTCATTACCAGAATTCAGAAAGCAGGAGCAGCACTTTTCCCAACATCTAACATAAAAGTGGAAATTTTAGTGGCTCCTCATGACAGAAGGTTAATGGCACTGGAAATGCTTTTTAAAAGAGCAGGATCACATCTGACTTTCAATTAAGTGTCTATTAAATGCTATTAAAGTCATCACTGTGATTAACACCACTCTGTGCCCAATTACTCATCGTGCAGGGCTCACTATCCCCTCCACTCATTAGCACACCCCAAGTTTACTCAAGGCAGCACTTGCACAGTGACCAGGATCTGCAGAGGCTGGCTGCTCCCTCTTAGCACTACTTTACAGGGGAGAATGTTTGGAAAAATCCATTTTGGAGCATTAGCTTCCCAGGCAGCCTTGAGGGGTCACAGCAAGTCACCTTGGACACTTTTCAGTGCTATTCCTTCTTTGGCTGTTTGAAGACAGTTACCACAGCTGAGCTCTGCCTTCTTAATGGGTGTGTTTCTAATTCTTTCAAGCACTGGTATTTCGCTCTAAAGAACTGACATTTGTAGCTCTATTTTCCAGCCCACTTCCTTTTTAAAATAGGCATTAATAATACTTAAATGCATTCCTGTCTCCCTTTCACTCCTCCATCTCTCAGAGGGTGGATTTTGCTTAACCTTCCTCTGTTCTAAAAATTTTCCTGCGTTTCTATCATATGTATTCTCAGAAAACAAACAAACAAAAAAAGCCAAAATGAACCCCCCCCAACATATGTTATTTGTAAAATTTTAATCTTGTCTCTGTCAGGCCCAGAATATTCACTGTCTTAGGTGTGTGCCTTGGAAGGAGAGGATGGGAAAAGGCAGGCAAGGTAGAAGCATGAACTACCCATAAGCAAAAGAAATGTTGGATACCCACTAAGCAAAACAACTGAAGCCAGTTTCCAGTCAAACAATAAAAGAGTTTAAGTATGCTCTGTTTTAAAAATTCAGGCTCCTTTAAAGAGCAATTTTTCTTCTGCTGAGTGCTCAAATGCAGCAGCAGACATTCATTCGGAGTCTAGTAAGACATAAAAATTATTGAACATTTGTCTTGAATCCTTCAGCTAATTTCTACAGCTTCCCCCCAAAATGTATTTGGGATTTTCCTGTAGATGACATATTAGGAATTACTTATTCTAGTGATGGTATACAAACTGTCTTTTTTTGACCCATTACAATTTCTGTTGACCTGACCAGACATTTTAAAGCTAGTAAGAAGTCTCTGAAAATGACAGAAATACTTTTAATCCATGCTGTAATCTCTATGAGTTCTCAAAGACTGTTCCTATCCATTTACATCTCAAAGAAATGAAGCACTATGTCAGTCAGAATGAATGCAAATGTAAGGGAACAACTTCTAAGAATGCAGAATTTCTTCCCTAGAGCATTGCTTGAGAATCAGATTTTATGACTGCCATCAGAAAAGCATGAAAGCAGACAGCTTTCTAAAGGCTCACTTCACTTAGCTCCCATAAAACAGAAATTATCAAATTTGAAACAAAAAAGGATATTCTCACATAGCTGCAAGCATCCATCAAAAGACTTAAGACTTTCTTTCCTCTGTAATGCAGATCTGCCCAGAAAAGGTTGAAAATAAAGAACCATTACAAAGAGTTTGGCTTGTTCAGTCCCCTTCATCTTTGAGGAAATGTGGCAAATTTCAGAAATTAAACCATATCGTAAACTTACCAACATTTCACACCTTCATTCATAAATACAATAATTGTATTTCATGATAACCCTCAGATAGCAATGTGCATGATTCTTACTATATTAATAATAGAACTATTTCCAAGACACCAAGAGGCACTAGTGGTCATCAGGATTTAGCATGGAATTGAGTACCTGGCTAGAAGTCAAAGAGAGAGGAGCTGATAAATCCAAGAGGATTACTGAACAAGTCTAAGGGCTTCCTTAGCTGAAGAAGGTTCACTACAAACATTGATGCCCACCCCACAAGGCTGCCTTAAGGAAAACCATTCCCTATATATTTTAAGACAGCAAAATGTAGGGTGGAAAACTGCTTACAACCTTCTCAGCAGAAAAGCTCCCGTGGCAAAACAAGGCAGTTGCTGTCTGAGCTGCTGTGTAGGGAGAGAGGAGGTCAATGAGGAGTTCCTACGTTAAAAACTGTAGGACCATTCACAGTAATTCCAGCAAAAGCCTTGGGTCACTGCATCATCCCACAGCAGCGAAGGATCCAGAGACTGTGGACATAGACAGTGCTGCTCTGTTCTTCCTCTGAGCCATTCCAGCTCTTCTACCTAAACTTCCTCCCCGAGCAACATTAATGCTCACCATATTTTAATCAACAGGACTGACATATTGCAAGGACATGCGCTTCTAAATGGGGCATACAATCTTGCTGCCAGATGCAAAGCACTTTTTGTTTAGACGCTGAAATTAATAACAAATTTACCATTGAGCCTTCAGATCTTGTTGAGTCCTGCTAGCCAGGCAAGACAAAACACAACCACAGGCTCTAGCACGTAATGAATAGAGCAGTTGTACAACACCCTCACATATTCATTACA